>PNEQ01074977.1:0-25594 GCA_003012365.1 Medauroidea extradentata
CCATCAAATAATTAAACACTATAAATCACAATAAAATTCAGTCATATATCCAATCAACAGTATTTCAATTATGACAATGTACAACCTTATCAGTCCGAAGTGGTGATGGCTCACCATGTGCTGCGCAGCACCCCGAGTGCACCGCTGTCTTCACTCTTGAGGTCTTCTGTTCGACTCCCGTCGCGCACCTCCTCTTCGCTTGTCAGCCCGCCGCAGCAGTCCTCCTGTATCGCCAACACTGCTCCGAAGGTAGCCGCCTGCCGCCTCACAGAAGACACTGACGTCATCAAGATGTCTTCACCAGTCTCTCTCCACAGGCGTAGCACCTTCCTCTAGAACTTCCAATAGCGAACTCACCTCAAATGTGCCGATTCTGTGCTTTTATACTAGCCCAGACAGTCGGTTATTCCCCGCATTACAGGGGTCTAAAAATAGATATTTCATCATGATTCGGACGTACTTGCAGTCACGTCGGCCGCCCTCGAAGGGTTAAGACGCAGTTGGGACAGGTATCTATGACGTAGTTTAGGCGGATTTCCCACTATGAGCCACCCGGGCTTTGAGTCATCGGCCAGCCCTCAAGGTGTTACGAAACAGCCGCCGACCACTGGCCTCCAGGAACATGGCACGCAACAAAATGAATGTTCGATTTATTTTAACATTTGCGTACTAGTGGCTGTGATTTATGAATAAATTTTTAATTTCCTAAAAACCTGTGATTTCGGTTTGATTACAATTTTTCCCCAATGTTTCTGCACAGAATAAATCCTTATAACTTTACAAGCAAATGATTTTACATGGAGAATCTTTGTACTTTTAAAAATGTTTGTAATGATACTAAAAGATTTCTTGTAATTTTTAAAAAATTTTACAGTGTACAGAGTTTCGACCAAATGGAAATTAATTCAAAAACACCTAGCGTGGGTCAGTGTTATCAGCTTAAAAACAGCATAAAAGTTACACCAATTACAGGTCCTCTAGTAATCGGTACAGTTAATTTTTACGCTGCCAAAACTGGCGAAAATGGGTACTTTTGTTGTCCTTTTATTTAGGTACAAAAATCTTGGTACATAATCTTTAAAAATAAATATACGTGCACATTACGGTACTAAGGGTTTGAACTTAGTACCAGAAAAAAAGTAATCATTTTAATAGTGATCTTATAGGTGATTAATTGTTCACTTATTGCCGAAAACACATGCCACCTTTCTGTTGGTAATCTAGTGAACTCGTTGTATAGATTCTTTCCTATTTCATGAAGCACCAAAAGTGGTTTACCAAAAGATTAAGGTATATGGTCAGTTTACCCAGTAACTTGATATCTAATATTACATCATAAGGATATAAGGACATCACTGAATGTATTATTGAGGCGAGCTATGGGAAAGAAGACTGCACGCCAGTTCAGTGACTTAGATCTATAGAGGCTAAGTTGAGACATAATACTTACGATATGTCGTCCTTAGCGCTCCAGGCATCGGACCAGCAACCACTTTCACCCAGCATTCACTTCAAAGTCTGTAGTGTAAATATTATCACGCCACTATATTTCAACTTTGCCACCTCGCAATACAACTTCTTGTTTAGAAAATCAGTTCTTTAATGTATCCAAAGTCGTGTCGACGGAATTTATGGTAACCGTTTCCAGTAGTTATTTTATTACACTAGTTGAATGTTAAAATCCAAATAACGGATTAAGAATATAAAATATGATTCCGTATATAGAAAAACTCGTGAAAAATTAAGGGTTTTCTGTTTAAGACCCGAATACTTGCTCTAGAATTTTGAACGCAGAACGTAATTATATTTACCACAAAGTGGTACCGATCTTCTGGTTTCTTGAAGAATTCTTGAAAGTTTTCAGAAAAATGCCGGTCAGGTGAAACGCGCTTGGCATCGAAGATGAACTGAGAACATATACCAGCATTTATTTGTGAGGAATAAAAATAAAAGCTTCCTTAAAATGCAGAAAACTCGTTCTGGTCTTGAAGGAAAAAAAAATGTTCCCTCTAAAAAGAAAGAAGTTTGAGTTGGAAGACGAGGGGGGGGGGGGTAAAGAAATGGCACTTTTGTGGAGACAAGTTTCCAAACAGCGTATTGAATTTTGCGGCCATTTAATAAACTACTGTAGACTGTAATTTTTGTGTTAGTCCGTTGCAGCTGCTGAGTTTCCAGTTTGCTTGTCACTGCTTGGTACGAATTTAATAGTTCTGCTACACGCAAAATAAACTTTAAGCTCTTTTTGTCGTTATAATCATATTTTAGCAGCAGAGTACTGTATCTGCGACGTGAATGTGCTCACTTCCATGTAAAGTATTCTCCAAATATTTATGCATGTACACAAAAAACTTCACAACTTTAAGTATATATCCAGTTTTACGGCCGTGAAGTTGCCTCGCCTACAGATTAGAATGTGATTCGAAAGAAAACATACAAGGATTTTAAAGTAGGCCTACGTTCCGACAAGAATATAAATATTTTAATACAGGAACATATGTGTGAATAATATTATACTTAAAATTATTTCCCGAGGAAGATTTTCATGTAATGCCGCAAGCGTGTCTGTTGAGAAACAAGCAATCTCCGTATTTTCCGTCATAGTCACAAGGTTAGAATAGATTTGAAGAATTTAAGTAGGAAATCCAAATAAAGGTTATTCAGGACGAACTCAGAATTATGAAGGTGAAGGCCATGATAGGAACTTTTATTTCACAAAGGGGCAAAAAACATAAACTTTCTTAACGGAATGCGTTGAAAAAATTTTTCAAGTCTACGAGCAGCCATATAGTACACAGTTCTGTGTGTTTTGCAAAGTAAGGGACCGTTCATGTGCAAATATTATGATTGATTTTAATATTGGCTTATTTTCATAAGAAAATTCCTGACACTTTAGGTGAAAAAATCGGGAAAACTATTAGGTTTATCGCTACCGAAAAATTAAGTACGGATTGTGATATATTTCTTACAATTCTAAGTTGGGATTCTTTGATATTAAAGTCGTCTTGCCTTAAAATAAATATATTCAAACTCACTGTTAAACTACCAGGCGTGGCCTTAAAGGGGCGAGTGGATTACGTGAAAAGATTTCGGTGAAGTTCTCGCGGGGAAGACATACGCCACTCGAGCGCCTTGCACATAGAGGCTATGAGGTAAGTGGAGAGTAATCAAGACTCAGCCTTACATCCCGCGGTCGATCACGGTCGTTGTAGTACAATAGCACGCATATTCAATCTGTACCAGTAGGTAATTATTGATTGTGTCAAAAGTAAAATAATTGAACTACAGACGCCAGGATGAATTTTTCTCGTTTGCTTTTAGGAGACTGATTGCCAGTGCCCTAAAAAGTCTGTTTTTAGCCATGCTCACTATTTTCTCTCTCTAATAACATACTGTAGGACTGAAGTAAAAAGTGGAGTCTACAGATAACAGTTTTTAATTTCTCTCGTAAAGTATCTATGTTCTCAGAACATCTATGTAGGGTCATACGTGTACGTGCAAACACTGAGGTACTACCTCGGAGACCTGGTGCAATTGGTAAATTATATTCTACTACTCTGTGTCATGTTTCATGTTATCGCTTTCGGATAAACCCATTTTCTGTTTTGAGAAGAGGAGAATATTGCTACAGGAATAAAAATGTAGGAAAAAATTTATAATTTATGTTTACATATCTCGGAGTGTTTATTTTTAATTTTATTTTATTTAGAAAAAATACTTAGGGTATAACTACCTCAAAGAGCCTATAGAAATGTGAGCCAACACGTTATGGACATAATAGTCGTTGATGGCATATACGCTGTGTATTTTCGATGTATACTCACTGAAAGAAACTTATTGTTGACGGTAAAATACTTCTGTTAATATAGGGACAGCAATCCAGTTCGGTTGTAGGTACTATCTCGATTGTTCCTACAACAATCTGCTCTATAGAAGGAGCAAAGAACATAGTTCTTATTACAGACAACATTGTTACTTATATAAAACATATTGTAACAGGAACGATCCTGTAGATGTTATGTACAACTGAACAGGATTGCTGTCCCTATTTTAACAGAAATATTACACCGCCAACAATACGTTTCTTTGTACGAGAGAACAATCGATAGGGACCTGAAAAATTCACTTTTTCTCTTGGACACAAGCTGGAATTAAAACCACTATAAGTTATTGTCAGTTTCGCAATCGACCCTAGACATTTGTAACACCTCCTGGAGGACACTGAGCCAATAATATGGAAGCAACTAACTACATGTACCTCGTGAGATGGTATCGCTATAACAGCGAGCAACCTAGAAGCAGCTGGTGTCTGCTTTAGTAAACAGAAATTTATAGTCTGTTCACATTTAACTGAGCACTCTCCAACATTTGTTATACCTAAAAACTGAATTTTACTGGGGCCATATATGTTATGTTCTGAGAGAGATGAAACGTTTACACTGGTTTTTAGTTTCAGGGAAATTTTCAAGTCCAACATATTAAAGATGATTACATAATGACTAAAGGATAAGTTATGTAGTGATCACTTTATCGTGAACAGCCTGTAATAATATTTAACGTGTAAATCTTTATCCAGTCTCTCACCAGGACCCTGTTTGCCTACCTAGCTTACAAAGATGGATTTCAAATAAGAAACGTTTCCTATTTAAATACGCGATATTTCGCGAGAAAAATTATTAAAAATATGTACTCGCATATGCATATACGTTATTCCTTCATAACGTTCTGTGAAGCATAAAAAAAAGTTTTAGCTATGAATAGAGCCCCTTATTTTTTTGTGAAAAGAATTTCGCACCAACTGACTTAAACGTCTCGCGTGCACATCTGCAGCTCCGTTTCATTGTACGTTTTTAACTCTCAGCGTCTTAAGGTACCCGCACACTTGGCCGCGCCCAAGTCTCCGGGCACCTTTAGGGTTCCACCCGCAAGTCAGAAACATGAGGCGTGGCAGAAACCTTGCCTTCTCATTGGTACAGTCGAAAGACCAACAACTCTGCACAGTGACACGTTGCCAATAACCACGAATCAGAGTTTAAGATATTCACATAAGACTGAGAAACACGTTGGTGCATAATTATTTTCTCCAAAAATCAATATCTTTAGTCGTAAAATCGCTATTAAGAATTTAAATTGGTAAAATTTTACTTGTGTAATTATCATTTTAAAAGAGAAACTTAAAATATTTTTGTATATAATTGTAATCATTAAAATTCTAGTAATTGAAAATAAATTTAATTTAAATTTGATTCTCTGTTTAAATTTACTGACTATAATCTTAGTAGCTTTTGAGAACGATGGGAGGACATGAAAGAGCAGAGGCGGAATGCCAGAGTGAGGTAAGCGGGAGAACTCCGAGAAAACCCGCCGGAAGATTGCAACATCTGCACGTTTCTTACAAGTGAATATTGAAATCTACTGAACAGAGAATTATATCCTGGTCGCTGTAGTGGGAGGTGAGCTGTCTAACCACTACAGTCTGTGATTTTAATACTTAACAGGGTCTGCAATATACAGTAACGTGGAAGTAGTGTTGCGGATTACGCACTACAATTCCTCTTAACTTTTACTGTAAAATTAGACTGTAATCTTCCAAAATTTTATATGGCCCAATACGTTATCACAACCAACGTTAATGGAATTGTACTGAAACTATTTATGTCAGCTATTTTTCTCATCATTTTAATAAAATTCTAACACTGACAGACAAACAAACAACGGACATCTTAAACTGTTGACTCTAAAATAATTAAATTTTCACAGGAGTTCCTCATGTGACATAGGTAAGCACTAAGAACAAATAGTGAAAAATCATCACCTAATTGGTTTGAATGGGGATAAAAGTTTGTACACAAGTTTGTTACTTTTTACGAAATAGAAACATGAAAATTTATGTTTAGGATTTTGTTTATAAATAACATCCCTAATGAGCAAATATAAGGGACGAGAATATTTATTGGAAGTACGTCATTTCTGAACACGTCCTTGTTGCAGAAATACCATCTGTTGAATATGCCGGCGAATTTGGATTAATCTTCTCCAAGCCAAGTGACTATCTGTATCGCTGTCACAGGTGAGGATATATAAGATATGTGATGTTAGAAAACAGACCCCTCCCCAGTAGCCATCAAGCAGAGCTATTAATGTGCACGAAAGTATTGGATCAGTCTGGTGCAAATATCTGGACTTGCGTTTTATTACATGTGGCACAACAATACGAAGTATTAATTTAGTTTAGTGATAACTGAATTTTAGCAACTTACATTATATTTGCTTTCTTGACACACACACCAACACACACACACACACACACATATATATATATATATGTTGCACTTTATTGTGGTACTTGTAATTGCAATGTTTATATTAGTGACTACATGCCAGTACAAATATAAGTATGCCTTACCTAGTGATGATGGTGACGGTATATTGGGAAATGTTTTGTGCCAATGTACCCTTGAAAACACTGTAGTTTCTTGCAACATATGATTCAGTAATATACATCTGACACAACGTAGCTGTCTGCAGACCAATAACAGGCGTAAAATATTACAGTATCGGGATACTTATTGGCTCAGTCAAATAGGGCAACAGTTCCAAAGACACGCTAAAGCCAGTAATCATCTGATAAGTAGAGAAGGTGATTTATCGCAGGAAAAGTTGACAGTTTGCTAGGCTTCAATGTAATGTATTAATTTCTGACGCTATTATTTCGTTACTGACGAGTCCCTATTTGGCAGGGCCAATGATAACTCTGGTGAACTACTACTGAGCATCTGTCATTCGTCTGTAAAGAACTACACCGTTGCACACAACCGTCGGCCAACAACAGACGCAGGACGCTACACTGATTTTTTTTTGCAGAATACGCTGGCAGAAAACATTCTCGCGATAAATCACCTTCTCTACTGATAAGCTAAAAGTTTATTGAAATCCAGGAAACAGTCAAGATTTCTCGCGATAAACCGTCATCTCTAGCCATACCTTAAAAATTAAGACTCCATCTAAAAATGAATAAACTACTAGAGAAGGGGGGGGGGGGGGGGAAAGAGTGAGGGGCTCCAACTTATGTTGACCCGGGCCTTACATTCTCTAAAATGGCCCTGCGTAGGACAATGTATTTTAGCAGGCGGGTCATTAGAATTCGCGAAATTTTCCAGGTCCTAGCAAATACCACAGCTTAAGAGGACGTGGTACATAATTCAATGCTAAAAGCATTAATCTATAACTGTAGATTTTTTGAAGACAATTTGCGAAAATTAAACAATAACAATCCTAGACAATAGTTTAGCCAACGTTTTAAACAAAATTGTTTCCGATGTTTTGAACTACTGAGGTACAATCTGTGACGCCAGAACCTCGTACAATTAACTGCGGTGCAAGAGATCACGCGTAAAGAATTAGTAATTCTGGATAAATATTTGCTCTTAAAGTTGGCAAATGCCATTATCTAGGTATGTCATTGAGTGTTTTATCCATTGTGGTTTCGAAAAAAGCGTAGATACCAATTTACGTTTTCAGCATTTATTTATCTACCACGCACTCTTAACTTCGCTTCTGTATGGCCACCTGTCATGTGTTAGAGTCGAGGATAGGAGTCTGATACTAGAGTGTAGAGATTGTCCGAGCACACCTGGGCCAAGAGGAGTGTTGGTCGCTCCTCAGGGAGGGAAGACAAATTGCCTGGCCACGAAGGGCGTGCCTCGCCACTCACGACGGAACATCCCGCAGCACTTACGAGCGACTACGCTTCCTCCGCTATTAAACGCCGCTCACAGAACGATTACGGCAGGCCGTGAACGAGCCGGCCCTCGTCGCTCGTAAAAACCGCTGTGTTCATGAAGTTTTTCGGTATACAGCGACCGTCGCGGAAACTCGCGCTGTCCTCTCGTGTCTGAGGTTCTAGATTGTTACTCACAAGTTGCACGCACAATTTTATAACCTGGCAAACACAGCAAAAATAGATCTATATCAGGAAAAGCATGTAAACTAAAGCGAAAGCATTTAACAGTCCAGGCATTTCAACTCGAATGTCTCAGATCATTAAATTGGTCTAAATTTTTCAAATACCTGTGGGGACTACTGGAAAAATGATTGTGAAACATAATAACAATCGACGGCCTGCAACATTTCATAAAACATTTTGTACTTTTACAGAAATCTTATCGGAATCTAGTTGCCAAAAAGAATATGTCACCACCCTTACAGGCAAAGCACTGAACTAGCTTGCAGTTCATCAGCAGTCGGATGGACTATTGCTAGAGCCGCGATTTTATGGCGAAAAGATTTTTGCAACATTTGATTTCGATGCGTCATGTGCACACCTGCAGCTCTGCTATATCGTCTGCGGTTGGATGATTTTACTCTCACTTGCCTTGGCAAATTATACACGTACAGACTCACAATAATCTTATTCTGATTGGTGCAGTAAAATGAGAAACGTGTCTGAACAAAGACACGCTGCCAATAACCTTGAAACAGAACTGCCGATGTGCACGTGAGTCACTGAAACAAAGTGGGGCAAAAATATTTTCGCGAGAAAATCGTGACCCTAACTATTGCGATTTCCAGCAGCGATCCTATTCATTTTTCGCTTAATAATGATTATTATAATTCCAAAATTTTGAGGGTTCAACGACCTGCCGGCTGGACTCCGCATATGCGTGGGCAGCGAATTATGTAATTACGTTTTATTTTATAACATGTTCGCTGTGCCGATGCTGAAAAATAACGTTTGAGGTTACAATTAATTTGTTTTGTAGCAGTTTTTGTCACTTAATTATATGTTTTCCTTTTAATAAAAAAGTGGGTGTGTTATTCTTTCGGCGCGGCCGCCGTAAGAACGTCAAGCCGCTGTAAGGATATGCCGCTGCGAGCAAACAATTTTCTAAGTCCCGCTTTTGCCATGGATGACAGTAACAGTTAGAGATCTTCATACGCGTGTTTACCGATTTTAAGTTCTTCATTAATCTCTAAAAGTAATGTATTCGCGACAAGAAAAAGCTGAAATTGATTTTTGCCAGCCTATTTTAGGTGTGATTTTACAAAAACTCACCAGCTGGGGTAAGTAAAGGTTGCTCGAATACGTGTCAAGGATACTTGATCTCGAGGGTTGTAAACAATTGCACGCTACCAATTAGCGTGGTTTAGTTTTTGGAACCGAGTGAGGCGACCCCGGTTCGATCCACGGCTCCGGCAATCCTGATGACGGTTTTCCATGGTTCCTCGAAATCGCTCCAGGCAGATTCATTTTCCAGCTCCTGTCGATGTGTGAAGTTGTGTTTCCCTATTTATTTAATGACTTCGCTGTCAACGAGACGTAAAACCCAAATTCACTTATCTTACCTTCCTTTGCGTGCTCTAGCAAACTTATCTAAGAATAGCCTACTTCGTAATATAATCGAGTTGAAAGGTTTACTCTGCCCGGGCAAATTTTTCGACTATTCGTAAACACCTCAGGTTGTTATCTTATTGTTGTAGCCTATACAATTATTAGAGTCTTGCAAAATTCGCGTTAATATTTGGTGACATGCTAGACTGCACGACACTGTAAGTACCAGAGCACAATCTGTTAGTTGTCCACGTGTGTATATGTGATATCAGTTATGTATGTAAATACTTTGTAGTAGATGGCCACTCTACCGTGTATCATGCAGTTATTGGCCAAGAGCGTGGGCCAATGAGTGGCATCGAGAGAACGTGCTGCGGCTTACAGTCCATCTTGCTGCCAGAAAACAACGCGAACTTTGCACGTTCCTAACAACTAGCAGTAAACATATTAAAGTTAATGCTTCAAGCCTCGGCAAGGTTTTCCAACTCGGAACCTTCAGACAAGTGTCCCAGGCACTTCATCAGAGGTCGGCGATATTCTCCTCTGCGCCGTGAAACATTGCCAGATGAAGAAGTTGAAATTCCGGTACCAGGCCAAATAAAACTCTGGACTTCTTCTTGAAACTCTGGTGTATACATATATAACTTTTTTGTCAGCTAGTATTTCTTATTACCGCTGATGTAAATTACCATATAACGAAACCTATCCATTTCCAAACGTAACAGGTGTCCACAAATTATCTTGACAATTTTAGACTTTAATAACTTTAGAACTATACTATACAAGATAATAACAAATGGTTTTGAACAAGTGACATGGTAACTCATAAATGTTTTATTCTTCATTCATACACGTCAGTGTGTGCAACCCTAGTGGCACGAATAATGCCCAGTTGATATTCAATTTCTCTCCATGTATGCTCCAGCATCTCCTCAGTGACATGTTGAAATGCATTACAAATGCGTGTCGTCAAGTCCTGCATGTCTGTTACCTTGGTTCGGTATGCCTGATCCTATACAAAACCCCATATGAAGAAGTCAAGTAGGGTAATGTCAGGTGATCGCGGCGACCATCGAATCGGACCATCTCGTTCAATCCACCTGTTCCGAACCATTTAAACCAGAAGTTGACGGACAATGAGGCACTAGTGAGGTGGTGCCCCAGCCTGCTGGAAAAAGACGTCAGGTTGCAGATGGTCCAGTTGTGGCACAGCAAACTCTTGCAACATGTTCAAGTAAACACCATATGTGACCAGTGGCGGTTCGTGGGTTGTTGCCAGCTGGGGCTGCAGATTGTCGGAATTGTACATTCTTGATGAACGCGCCATAGACCAATGACCATGAAATATTTGCCGGCAACTTGATGTTTTGTGACCAAAGGGTCACCTGTACATCAGCGTGTCAGTGGCTGTAGAGTCAACCAGCGCACAACCTTGTACAGCTCTTGGCAACTGCAGCCCTACCTGGCAACAACCCACGAGCCGCCACTGTTTGTGACTGTAGACTCATTGAAAAAGAATGGACCAATGATTCAATCATGCATATGTCCGCATCACATATTGATTTTGGGACTGTCTTTTTTTTTTTTTTATTTAACGTGTAATTCGAGGAAGTTATGATTCCCAGAAGCGAATGTTATGAAGATTCAGTTTGCCTGACACATGGAAAGTTGATTAATCGGAGAAACAAATGGTTTTCAAAAAGTCATTATTTGCGTCACTCTTGACAAGGACCGTAAAAAAAAATTTTAATGAGTTATCTTGCCGCATGTTGAAAACCGTTGTTGTTATTTTGTATAGATTTAAAGTTATTAAAGTCTAAAAGTTGTAAAGGTAATTTATGTACATCCTGTAAATTATTTTAGTTTCAGCTTTGTAAGTAGTGAACGGCAGCGGTGGTGCCGTTACTAGTTCAAAAAAAGTTTGCAAATTCAAAAAAATAGTTTATTTTAGAACTACATGGAAAGTAAAAATATATATTTAAGATATTTCAAAGAAATAGTGCGTTTGATTAACGCTTCTGCGGCAATCAAAATTCTGTTACTTTTTGCGTACTACACTGAAAAATTATTGTTGTAGGAACCATACTTCTGTTAAATTAGGGACAACAAACTAGTTTGTTTGTCGGTATTATATGGATTGTTCCTACAACAATCTGTTCTGTAAAAGTAACAATATGTTCTGTAGAAGAAAAATGCTGTTTGCTCCTTTTACAGAACAGATTGTTGTATACGAAAAACCAAACTGGTCCGTTGTCCTTATTTAATCAGAAGTATGGTTCCTACAACAATATTTTTCTTTCAGTGTAGGGTGAAAAACTCTGTCACGTGGCAGCAAGGAACATAATATGGTACAAGTACAATAATTCTGGTAGGTCTGGCAACACTTGCGCCTTGGAGCACGACACTCCAGTGTTTGAGGGGATGGTGAGGGGAGGTGATCAAGGGAGAACGCAGCCTCCGAGGTCAGGGAGAACAGGTCACCTCCACACAGTTGTCGTCGCCCCGTGGACGCCGGGCAGACACTCGGTCATCGGCCAACCGTGACGACGATGGGAAGGTCACGCGAGGCACGACAACCGACTCCCCTACAAGAGTGCCGACGACGAGGAGCGAGCTTTGTCGCGCCGTCAGGGCCGCCGCCTGCCTACCAGGCCGTGACTCTCTCTCTGTCTCTCTCTCTCTTTCTCTCTCTGTCAAACACACACACGCTGAAACCTAAGTCCTGTGACACAATTAGCGACTGTTGTTGATGTTGGTGGTGATTATAACCTAATGAAATCAAAGTCACAGGCTCTGAAAGTCATTGTATCAATGAATTTTATGAAGTATTTGACAAATGTTATGTTGTAAAATTTCAGTAACAGTCTCAACTCAAAGTTATGCAAAAAAATTTCCTGATTTCATCAGTTGCTTTTCAAAATACTAAAAATCATCCATTTGTAATTCCACGGGTGTCTTGAAGTAGCTCTAGCATGTAGTATCTATATATGAATTATCTTGTTTCTGCAAGTTAATAACTTTTTTTTTAAATTTTGGCTACACCAAACGGCCCTTTTGTGAATTTGATGAGCGATTACCCGAATACTATTGGCCTAAATATCACCTTTATGCAGATGACCTACAAATATATATCTCGTCAAAAGTATGCAACGTAAGTAGGACAGAAGCAACTGAATTACGATCTATCAATGATACAGGAATGGTGCACAGCAAATTGTTTGACAATAAATCCTAATAAATCACAGGCTATCATAATAGGTACTGCACAACTTCTTAAATCCTTAGACTCTGCCACCGTAGATGTTAAAATAAGGGATTGTGTAATTACTCCGTCTTGGTGTTTATATGGAAGATGCGCTTAGCTGGTCAAGTCAGAGTATCAACATTTTTAAAATATGAAAATCGTTGTCTACATTCGTTACAAAAATTCAAACGCCTTCTATCTGAGAATATAAAAAAGGTACTTTATGAAACTCTGGTATTCCCGTACTTTAACTATTGTGACTTACTGCTAATTGACATGAGTGAGGAATAATTTTTCAATGATACCAAGACTTCAGAATGCCTGCATTCGTCTTATTTTCAATCTAAAACGAAGGGACCATATTATGGAGATTTGAATTGGCTGCTTTTGAAGGAGAAGCGTAAACTTAAGGGGGATTGATCCCTGTCACATCGTTTGATGAACTCTTCAAGGTAACCCTTATAGCTCCGTTGCTTCCCAGCCTCTAACGCGGCAAACCACTCAAGTTAGGCAGCGCCCTAAACAATGAAAGTATATTGAAACTTCTAAGAAACGTGAAAGTCAATATAAGAAAAAAAACTTTCCTTGACATTTTATACAGTTTTCTTTTTTTAAATTGAGAGTTCCTTTAGCGTAATATCTCGACTCAGAATTGAAGTTACACAATTATAGCGCCATAATACTGTTCGCCAGTAACACATTACATCAGAATCTTGTTGCTAACAAAGCTGGCAATAACTATGTTCTACTATTGCTCGTTCTTTGGTTTTTCAATATTGACTTTCAAATTCGTGAAAATTGTAATAAACTTTTAAGTATTAATGTATGTATCACGGCATATTAAGGGTGTTCAAGTGGAAAAAATTACAGTTTTATATTTGTATGATATAGTGCTAGTTTTATAGACAATACTTGGGAGTGCATTTTACTCTTACAAAAAAAATTGGGTGTAGCCAGTTTTCCCATAACGACATTTCAAAAGCAAAATTTGCATATTTTTACGTCATACAAAACTTGAAAACCTGTAAACATCATGAAATTAAATAATTCGCATTATAACTATGTGTCCTGAGCTACTGCTTGAAGTATGTAAAAACCAATTACAAAAAAAGTGGTATTTAAAAAAATTAAAAAATTAGCTATTTTTTTGGTTTCCGTAACCAATGTTTTTTAAATACAAAAATAGTTTATAATGGGATTTCATATGCTTCATTCTATAGACCGTGACATGTAGCATTGACGTGATTTTTTTCTTATTGTGTTTTCTGGTCTTAAAGTTTTGTTTGAAGTAAAATTATGCAAATTCTGACTTTGAAATGTAATTATGGGAAACTTGGTTGAGCTAAATTTTTTTCGTAAGAGGAAACAGTACTCTAAAATAATGTTTACAAAACTAACACTATTTTATAAAAATATAAATGTACGATATTTTTCCCACTGTGACTTGTAATAATAACATTAAATAAGCATGGCCTAACACCTGTTATCAAGGTAGGTGGCTCAGTGGAAAAACAACTGAACTCGCACTCGGAAGGATTAGGGTTCGATTCCTGCCATAGCGATTTCGATTTTCCGTAGTTTCATTAAATTAGTTCCTGAAAATGGCAACTGCCATGTAAGATGCAACGATAACTGGCATATGGTGATATATTTCTCATCTTTCGGAAAGGTAAAAAAATAGCTCTTGAATCGTCTGTTTACGAAAATGTGCAATTGCTATTGTTATAAATTAGGATATGGTATTTTTTTAATTAAAATAACTGTGCTAACACCCAACATTTAATCTTATAAAAATTAATCTACTTTGCTCAACACATCTGTTAACTATTGTCGACTTCTTCGATTTCGAGCTTTTTAGAAAACATTTTCCATTTTTATAATCTAAGATGTTTAAGAATTTTGTGAAATTTGCAGCAATAATTAGAAGTGCTGTAATTTATTTGGAAAACAAATTACAAACTGTTTTACAGCATCATTTCACCCATTCTTTAAATGATATCATACGTAATCAATTTATCAGCCGGTGAAAATCAAACAAACCAGTGAAACTATAATGGTTATCCTTGTTAAAAGTACAAAATACATGTTTGTAAAATTACCAAATACAGCCTTGTACTTGTAGTTGCAACAAGGAAAATCATAAATAAATTTTAAATACCAATTTTGTCACTTATATTATTTAATAAAAAACTTTTGAATAAATGTATTTTCATATGAAATTATTTTGAAAAAAAAAAATCTGGGAAGCACTTACATTCGAACCCGTGTCCTTCAGCTTCGTTTCTACGCATCCTACCATTAAAAAAAATTAATTAATATTTGGTGTTTTTGCGAGGCGGGAGCTTCCGCATCACCACCGCCCGAAACATCCCCCTCCCCCCTTTTAATGTGACTTATTTGAGTAACCTCGAGTAACTTTCGTTAAGACAATTTCATAGAGACAAATTTAAGACCTTTTTTTGGAGAAACACAAATTCAACCCGACAAGACCTGGGAATTGAACCCAGAGCCCCTCGCACCAAAGTCGGCCGCCCAACCAACTGAGCTGCAACCGCAGTTTCAGTGTTTTGTTGTTTGTATGCATTCAATGTTAGTTTTGGAGTTGCAGATTTTTTTTTTTTTCAATCATTCAGTCAATATGGAACTCTACTTATTCCAGAAAAATGCTTTTCAGAAGACATAATTTTTGTATAACTACGTAATTTCCGGCGAACCTAAATTTTTTTTGCAAAGGGAACCCTAGTAAATTAATAAACAAATAATTTGACAAATAAAGTTTTGTACATTTGTGTTACAGAAGTTAATGAATCTAGAAAAAATTCTTAGTAATTTATACAAAAAAATTTACGCCGGAGAAATTTCAGTATATACAAGGTATTCCTTTTCAGTATTACAAACTTTACTTTTGTAACTTTATAAGCAAATGATTTTACAAAGAAATTTTTTGTAATTTTACAAGGATTTGTAAATTACAGTGGAAATAGTTGTGAGTGAGATATTTTGGTCAGCGCTTAACATCGAGGACTTCAGCGCTGGTGAGGAATGACATGAGGTGAGTATGGAGCAGCGACGGAAGGAAAGGGCGGGGGAAATTGGAGATCCCCGAGGAAACCCGCCTACCAGCGGCATCGTCCGGCTCGATTCCCACATGCGAAAATCCGGGTACCGACCCTAAATCGTTGTAAATTTGACAAATATTTTTATTGAGTGTAGCAGTACGAATAATAAATAAAGTAGGTTCGTAACTGTTTATTTAGCTTAAGCTTTGTTGTTAAGGCGAGAATGCTGTTTCTTCCACTGAACCACACATGAAAATCGCATCGAAACGTAATAGGACGACCACAACATAAAATAAGTGAACTTTCAGCTAACGTAATATGTATGTTGGAAATGGAAGGGAAATACGCCGCCAAGCTATTAATTACATATTAATACTTAGATATAAACGGACACAAGTACTCACAGGTAGATACTAGAAGATAAACACTACCACATGTTTCTACTCACCGCCTTATGAAGCTGGCTCAGCTAGCGAGAATATATGAGTCGTCCAACTTCATATACGTATTTGTCGACGTTTCCGAATTACTAAGATCTTATTTCAACTAATATACATAGACAAATGATTAAGATTTAAATAAACGAGATGCGACAAAGATTTACACAAGAATAATGAAACTAATTTGTGGGGAAATTAAATGGTTTTCATCAAACTGCTAGTGCTGTGCATAATCACTGGCGAGCGAGCTGAAACAAACATTTAAGAACAGAGATTTAAAGGTTACAAAGTGTCCTCTAACGTGTTTATTTTATAGTGAATAGCCTACAGGTATAGCCAGCGATTTTTGGTGAAAAGAATTATGTAACAACTTGTTTCAGTATCTGCAACTCCGGTTCGTGGTTGTTAACAGAATATAACAGGGCAGACGCGTGGCCCATATGACTGCACCAACCAGTACAATGTTACCGCGACACCACACGTCCGTGATTTGCGGGTTGGACCCCGAGACGCTGGTAGTTAAAAACTTCCAATCACTGACCGTGAAGCAGAGAAACAGATGTGCACATATGGCACTGAAACAAATTGTTGCAGAATTAAGCGGGATTTACAACGAACCGTCGCACCCGTCCGTCGATCACGTGACTTCAACCAATCAGGAGTATGGAATAATTCTATCCCCACGTCCGTCGAAAGCTTGTAAAGTTTTAACTTTTTAGGGACAAACGGGTGATTTTACATCCTTCTAAAGATGGCGACAATCGTTTTAACGGTGTTTTAATAATAAGGCTGTGACATTTTTCAATATTTGTTAGATGGTGCTGTAGATTCATTTTTAAAATACCACAAATATACTTTTGGCATTCAGGAAAAATGAAAACAACAACCGAAATTATTTTTTTGCATAAATGTGTACATACATTTCACCAAAAGTAATTTAATTAGTAAATAATTATGCTCGTAAAATGTATTTGTGGTGAAGAACAGTGGTTGCAATTATTAGCAGCTATAGATTTATTAAAAAACTGTAAAAATAATTTGTTTAAGGGAATGGTTTGTATCCCACAGAAGTTTTCTGTGTGTACATTAGTAACATTGTAAAGTAAAGGAATAACAACGGATAGATGACGCGTTATTGAAAATCGCTAGCATTTTTGACGGACGGAATGGGTTAAAAAATCGGCGGACAGACGGATAACAGGCGGACGCGACTTATCATTGTAGATCTCCCTTTATTTTCATCAAAAACCTCTGGCTCGTCTTACAGCAGCGACCAGGTCATGATGGATTGTGTGGGTGATCACGTCGCTCCGTTTCTGGGGATTGTTTTCTTCCATCTGGGGGCTGTCAGGTCCTCAGAGATGCCGGTGTGCAGCCGGTTATGACGTGAAGGACAGGCGGCCTCGTCGTGGGGAAACCCAGACCTCAAGACAGTCGGGGCTGGACCACAATCTCATCATCAGAGGTCCCAGGCACAGCCCACTGAAGACAGGGATGATGTCCTCTTATCAACGTAGATGAGCCGATAAAGTTCTCCGGCCCTTTTGTTCACTTCGCAGCGCTGGTCTGCCCCTGTCGGCTCCCTTGACGTTTCTTATCGTCAAGAACGGGCATTGTGATGTCATAACACATACGTTCTAGTCCAGTCGACTCGAAGACAAGGATTTCAAGCCCTGCAACACAAAAAATTTATCTATAAAGGGATGACAGTAACAGCTTCCAGAAATAAATGTAAAATACGTAGCTCTTGGCTTAAGTTTTTTAACATCTGATAAGCAGCGCTGGAAATCTACTGTTGGTGCAAAGTCTCGACGGCGGTTTGAGGCGACATATGATCTAAGGAAGGGTGTGCAAAAAGGTATCGGTAAATAGGGTTAACCAACCATGGGCTTGGCTGTGGAAATACCTATCCAAAATCGCAATATTGCATGTGTGTTCAAAGACAGCAACTTTGTGCACAGGGATAAACGACTCGCACAGACTTACATGTTTCGCTATAATATCTGACAGCAGGCTAGATTACAAGTTACTATATGCTCGTATAACTTCTACTGACAGTTTGTGTGGCGCGCCTAAAGAACGACTTTTCAACCAATGGCGTAAGGTCAACTGTAAAATGTCCACTAATACTGTAGTGCAGATGCACAAAATTACGAAGGCCTGGAGCCAATGACTTAATGAAGAGTGTTCGAGTAAGTATAGGTAAGGTTAACTACACTACAGTTTAGAAAGATCAATGGTAAAAGTTTGTCATAGAGATAATTTCTTCCGTTTGAGCGCTGGTATCGTTAAGAGGTGTAAATTGATCAATTACTAGAGACAAGATTATTTCACGTATTGATTCAAGGTCAGATTGAATGTCAATATTGTATACTTCACTAATCCTTCTGTGATTAGATGACATCTGTTATTTGACGACTGAAAGCCAGTGATAAATAAGAAAACAAGTCGTGGTGGTAACACGTGTTACGGTTACAAGCCAATGTATATTTGACTTTGGCCATTGTGTGTATAGGTCTGATAAGTATACGCTGTTGCCAAATTAATACGCGAAACACTTATGCCTCTAGCAATTACAGAGCTTTCCTGAATTTTAAGTAACATTAAGTTAATAATTCAAAACGCAATTTTTTCACTTTAAAATTAAATTAAATGGCTTCTATAATTTCCAAGCCTATTTCAATTTAATTTTACTGCTGTTTCGTATTTTATCGGGTCCCTTAGCGATAGCAGCGAAACCAGCGGCAGAAATTTTGCCTGTGCCAAACTGTCCTATAATAAAACACATATTCTTTCTAACATGTAGTAGAATTAACATTTGTATAGGCCAGTGAGTTACAGCCTGTTGCCAAATAATAACGCGAAATTGGAATGTCTATATCAATTGGTAACCCATGATTTTGTCGCAACAGATTTTGGCACGTCCGCATTGGCAGCACTGCTCCATGGTTCTTGGTAGCGCGTCTTTGTTCAGTCACGTCTCTCATTTGACTACACCAACGAAATATATAGTAAACATAGAGGGGCGGAAACAGCAATATCCAAGACTCTGAGGTGAAGCCCAATTGAACGTGGTATTTTGACCCAAGATAAAATGGCGGACTCTTATATCCGGTCGAGAGATGAGAGAGATTATGCTAATTTAAACTTTATTACAGTATAATATATTACAATAATTATTGGCATTTTTCCTGTGTTTAGCGGGAATATAGTGGAGCTATAAAGTAACGGATTTTATGCGAACATATGACGGATTTTCAACATAATGTTGGTCACACTGCTGTTCGCCATATTTCCTTGGGTCAAAACAACCGTTCAATTGGGCTGCACTTTGGAAGCGTTTCCAACCCTTTATGTTAACTATAAAGCTCGTTGGACTACACCGATAAGAAGAATGTTATTATAACTTCATGCTTATGTTATTTGCTAGAAGAACGTCAAGACAAGTGAGAGTTAATAAATCCATACACTGACCACGAAGCAGAGCTCTTAATGTGCACACAAGGCATTGAAACCAAATGTAGTAAAAATCTTTTCGTCTCAAAATCGTGGCACTTTCCATTAATAGAGATGACGGTTTATCATGAAAATGTTTTGTGCCAACATACCCTTGAAACCGCTGTAGATTCTTGCCACAACGTAGCACCTTACCGACCAATAACAGGCATCAAGTATTACAATATCAGGATTCTTGCTAGCTCAGTCAAATAGGTGTAACAGCTCCACGTACAAGCGAAAGCCAGTTATCTTTCGGTATGCTGTGCGTGCGTTGAAATCCAGCAAACAGTCAAGTATTCCCGCGATAAATCATCGTCTATAAACATCTTATCTATTCCTTGGAAATTAATTAATTTTAATATTGATTTCTGATTAAACCTCTACAAAGGCAATCAACCGTAGTCAAGACGAGTTCATACATTTCCGTAGCACGTTGCGCATACTCTTAAGTTGCGTTTAAAGATTCGAAACTTTACCTGCGGGGAAGGCATCGGTTAAGGATGTTGAAAGAGTTCAGATAGCTTGTATAATACTTTGTTATACTTATCACAGAGGCTGTATACTTACGCCTTGGAAATGTTCAAGTTAAAAAACTAATTTTAAGAATTTCCATAAAGTCTTTCCCTCTTTACAAAACTTCATAACATGAAAACTACAAATGGTAGCTAAGTGCGGTTTGGACGAACATGTAGCGTAACTCATAAAGTTTTTTTTCTGTATGTTTCAGGTAGGTGGTGTGTGAAGAAGAGTGAAAGGCACAATGGCGTCAATGTAAGGAAAGGCTATGTGTGTGTGTTGTGATATCACGAGAACAGGTCTCTTCTTACAGTGCATCGCAATTTCCGAATAGGGTATGGACGCGCACCACCTGATCACAAGAGCATAAATGCGTGGAATAAGACATTTAAAGAGACTGGTAGTGTGTGATGACACTGTCCACGCTGTACAGGAAGCGTTCCAACGAAGCCCCTCCAAGTCGACACGTCAGACGTCACATCAACTTGGTATTCCATGTGCTAAGTTCAACTTGTTCAAGCCTTGCAACCAAATGACCACGAACGTCACGCTGCATTGATGATAAAAATGTTGCATCGTATTGATGCTGATAATGCCTATCTACAGCGTGTGTGTTTCTCCGATGAAGCACCATTTCATGCGTCAGGTAAAGTGAATAGGCATAACGTGCGTATATGGGGGTCCGAACATTCTCATTCTATTTTGAAACACGAGAGGAATAGCCCAAAAGTCAATGTTTGGTGTGTCTTTATGCATAACAAGGTTATCAAGCCTTTTTTCTTTGCAGAGCACTCAATAACAGCGAACATCTCCCTGGACATGTTAGAACTTTACGCAGCACATCAGCTACGAGAATTTCAACCTTGGGTTGTGTTCCACAGGATGGTGCACCACCACATTGGGAACTGTACATATGTCCGTGATTTCCTTAATGGAACATTTCCGGACCGTTGGATTCGACGCGATGGACCAACATCCTGGCCACCGAGTTCACCTGATGTTACCCCCATCGATTTTTTCCTTTGGAGATTTGTCAAAGATAAAGTGTATGCAACACGTGTGCCTGATGTTGGGACATTGATTCGGCGGATAACAGAGGCGGTTGCTTCTGTTTCTGAAGACATGTTGACGAAAACGTGGCAAGAAATTGAATATCGCCTTGATGTTTCACGGGCCACCAACGGCGCACATGTCGAAGTTGTGTAGTATGGCACAAAAAAAACTTTATTAGTTATACTACATGTTCGTCCAAACCGCACTTAGCTATTTAGTTTAGTTGTCATGTTATGAACATTTGTAATGAGGGAAAGACTTTATTGCCATCCTGTATTTTTTTTATTGTTTAATCGAAAAAAAATTAGTATGATGAATTTATAAACTGCTATGAATACATAAAATACTGTCCGTTGAAAGTTTATTATGTAAGTTAATGATATTTGTTTACAGCATTAGTTTCTTAGTTTACAAGTCTGAAACATCATTAGTATCATTCGACTTATTTTGATTTTCTACTGATTTTTATGTGTGTACTGTTATGTGTCATTTTCATATTTTGATTACATATATATTACATAATCTGAAACAATCTAATGGAGCTATTTAATGTCAGTAATCGTAAAATGTTTCTCTATTAGTGTATAAACTTCATGTCGTTACAAAACACAAATACGTTTTAAACAACTATAATTGTAGTTCCACGCTAAAATTCCGTAATTGTGAGTTCGTTCACAGAGTTAGACGCTTGTTGAATCTAGCCGTCTGTCAAGACATGTAATCCATGAATTAGTACAGCGATTAATGTTCATGCCACGGGTTCAGGAAAAAATCTAGATGCAAGGGGAAAGGGGGAAGAAATGATTTTATCACGGATTATGTGCTATGCGTCTTTCGGCTGTCGCTTTCATTCGAACTATTTATTGCCACAGCATTCGGGAATCAGTGGTGAATGAAAAAGATGGGGGAGGGGTTGGAAATTGAAAGCCTTCGAGTCGATGATCCACCGGAGAGTGGCGAGTACACGATCCACAGGGGTAGGAACAACCCTCGCCCTGCAACCATCCGTATTATCACTCAACCCCTCATCTCTCAAGGCCTGTAGGTGTGAAAGGGGTTACTGGCGTTCCCAATATAGACATCTCACCCTCGAAATCACAAGGTATATGTTCTTAGAAATAAAGTGAGCGCTTCATAAGGTCTACTTTTTCTCCCTTTTAACCAATTTGTAGGAAAGGCAAAATTCGGGAATTGAATAACTTGCATGATACACAGAGAAAATGGGTTGTTTGAGTCAACCGTACATATGTTCGTATATTGCGAAACAAACGTGAAAACGTTGAATCAACCAATTACATGGTTGCCTGGCTAATTTTGTTAGCTCAACAAGAGGGTTTAGTCCAGTTAAACATGAATTTTGTTAGACCAACAAAACCAATTTCTTGCGCTTTTCACAGATTGTTCATTAAAGATAGTTTTGTTTCACCATATACAAGCTTACGTATGGTTAATTGTGGCAAACCTTTTCGTCTGTGTAGAATCCAGTGTCCTATGCTTACCCAAGGCCCACCCATAGTCCACTAACTGCTACTCACTACAATAGCAGACAATGATTAGAGCTAGTAGTTTCTGGTGAAAATAATGTTGCAACAATTTGTTTCAGTGCTTTACGTACACACATATGCAGCTTTGTTTCATGGTCAGTGATACGATGTTTTTAACTCTCAATGTCTCAGTTTCTACACTCAAATCACAGACGTGTGGTGTCGCAGTAGCCTTGTACTGATTGGCTCATTCAAATGAGTGACGTCTTCACACTAATACAATAACCACGAATAAGATCTGCAGATGTACACGTAAATCAATGAAACAAAGTGGTGCGGGATTATTTTCACTAAATATTATAGGCTATAAATATGATCGAATGGCTGGGGCTTGGGTATGCATACGATCTTGGATTATAACATGCAGGCCATTGAATTCGGAAAAATTTTCCTTCCCTGTCAATTCGTGATGTTCTGCCACTTATTTTAAAAATAAACATAACTGTGTAAGTCAGTTTTGCCCACAATTTTTTTGCTGTGCTCCCTGAGAGAGTTACAAGTAATCTCGCGACCTTCATTCTCTTTTACTATCTGAATTTGACAAGCAAAGGTCGTGATAAATTACATTTAATTCATCATGTATAGTAAGCACTGTGCCTAAGATTGAGTACCCAGGATTTACGTTTGCAGTGATAGTTAAATAATAATTTTTTTCGCGCTCCTGCACACTGTTCCCTCGCTCACATTTTGAGAACTACTGGTGTAAGTTAAAACATAGTGCATGAGTTTCTTTGTATTCAGGATTCAAAGTCTGAGGTAACATTAACATATATGTTTATACTTATTATCCTGAATATTTTATTCAAAAGTGCTACTCATTTAAACGCTGACAGTCTTTCTCTATTAACGTATGCGTGTATATGTATGTATGCATGTATGCATGGATGTATGTATGAATGTATGTATGCATGTATGTATGTACGTATGTATGTGTGTATGTATATATGTATGTATGGATGTATGTCTGAATGTATGTATGTATGTATGTATGTATAAATGTATGCATTAATGTATGTATGTATAAATGTATGTATGTATGTATACTCCACCACTTTTTTCAGGACCATGGATCACACATAGTGTTACCAGATTATTTACGTATGAAAAAAATTCAATACATTTACGTTACAGCTCCGATTAACCGAACCGCGATTTCGCGGATATATATTTCACCACTGAAAAATAAAAAAATATAAAATGGCCTCAGTAAGGACTCAGAGTTGGGATCTACTTTCATAATTTACATTTAACTTTATTTATTATCTTCGTCATGAAGGCCTGCAAATTATTTTGAAAATTCTTGCAGTCTTGCAGTAGGCTTCTTTAGCTCAAATAAATACGTTACGTGTTTGACAAGTACGTATCTAATACAGCAAAATACGAGGATTCAAATTTAAGACACGTAATATGGACATTATTAGGCGACATACTGTCGTAACAAAATTAATAATTAATTTTCAATAAAACTTTAACATGTAGATATTTCTTATATCTGTATATCGGCAAGACATCCTGTGTTAAAAATTATTTCGTTGATGTTACTTAGTAACTAAACTGTATAAGGGCATGTTTCCGATTTGACAGAATTTTCATTTGACTGCATTACCTTTTGAATCAATAGTTCGGTTGAAGGAGACTGAAGTGAGTGGAAAATATCATTTGAAGGACCACAGCTTGCTTGAATACAGCTGGTGTACAGAAATCAATAATGCAAGATTCGATTCATATAGTTTTGGATATAATTGTACAAGTGAGGTAAACTGAAGACCTAATGTGTTCACATTGAAGATCTCTCAGTAACAATTTTGAAAGCTCTTAATGCCATGCTAGTCAATGTTTATCCACGTGGGTGATTTGGAAAATTTCAAGACTTACGGCAGCAATACGATGCACAATTTTATTTAGGCGTTTTGCAAAGTAATCCACTGTTCGTTCACCAAATAATTTTTTTTCTGTATTTGGGCTTGTTTTCATAACAAAATTAATTTATATTTAGGTGCAAAAATCCTTAAGCGCTTTGTGAAATGTATTGCTACCAAAAGAATAGGTTCAAATAACATTTTTGTGGAAAAACACTGCATAGATTCTTTGATATGAACACTATGTTGCTTGAAAAAAAAAATCAAAATAAAATTACCAGATATGGGCTTACCGGGTTTTGAATGCCAAATACCGCTAAGAAATGATACAAATTATAGAAATTGAACGCAACAATTCTAGGACCCGGTTAAGTGCTTGATAAAAGTTACCATGTTGGTGTCGAGAATTGCTAGAGACTTTCGCGAGGAGTTTTTTTTTTTTTTTTTTTTAAGAAACAAATGGAAAATGCATGTAAGGAAAAAATAATCCAACGTAACTTGGCAGGCTTGCATGGTATAATAAACTTAACTTATTTTTCTACAGTCGTATCTTTCTGTACGGCACTGTTTTGCCGATGTTCATTTTTCGTAAAGTTTTGTTAAAGTCAATTAAGGTATGTATTTTCTTTTATTTTAACAAATGGGTACCTTAATACGTTTTGTTAGGCTCATAAACCCACGAAGAGTGTCTTTATTAAGAGCTGGTGACCTCGGAAAATAATATCTCACAGGAAAATCTCTACATAATTAAATATTCGCTGGCTGACTTACTGATATATCAAGTCTCGGCCCGAATTGCAGGACCTAGAAACTGAAGGACTCAGAAACTGCATGACCTAGAAACTGAAGGACTTAGAAACTGCAGGACCTAGAAACTGAAGGACGTAGAAACTGCAGGACCTAGAAACTGAAGGACTTAGAAACTGCAGGACCTAGAAACTGAAGGACTTAGAAACTGCAGGACCTAGAAACTGAATGACTTAGAAACTGCAGAACCTAGAAACTGAAGGACGTAGAAACTGCAGGACCTAGAAACTGAAGGACTTAGAAACT
>PNEQ01074984.1:0-96929 GCA_003012365.1 Medauroidea extradentata
TCAGTGTTGTCCTCCACTGTTCATCTCTTACCCTCAGTGTTGTCCTCCACTGATCATCTCTTACCCTATGTGTTGTTCTCCATTGATCATCTCTTACCCTCCACAGCCAACAACAATACTGTATATGTATACTGGCACGTATCTCACTAACAACATCACACTATAAACAGAGTTTGATATTCAACAACAAGCTCAAATGTTCAGCGGTTATTACTGATTGGTGTACGTTCCAAGGACAGTACTATGGATGGGAAATATTTCACTATGTCCCCAGACGTCAACACTTCAACTTTCGTTAACGGTGAGTATTAGGAGGCATGTATGGATGCATGTATGTGTATATATGTATATATATATATATATATATATATATATATATATATATATATATATATATGCACACACAAATACACTGGCGACAAGGGCAGTACTAACTAATTATCTATAGCCAAGAATTAAAGTCTATACATTGACATGTCATACACTTCGAAGTCTCAATAATGCTTAGTTATAATTTTTTTTAAAATTATTAATGAATTAAATTGTAAGGAAAACATGGCACACAAAATTTGCAAAAAGCAACCAAACTCTGAAGGATCACCCTTTGGGCTTATCTGAAAATTGCTTGAAAATTTTTATCAAAATATCTCCAGCCGTTTTGGAGTCCATAGGAAACATAGAAACACACATATATTTTTATATATACACATAATGTTCTAATTGACATATGATAATATCTATACCAAAAGTGGATACAAATGGTGGGATGAAATTTACTCATTTGAACTTGGAACAGTCGAAAAGAAATTTGCTCTGTATACAATTTTTTAATTTTTAAATTATTAAGGGCGTCCACACTCGCGCACGCATAACAAAATTCGTCTATGACTTTTAAACCTTTGCCTAGTTTCAATTTAAATGACACGTTTTAAATTTACATAACCTTTACTTGAGAATAACAATGCTATTCAACAAATAATTGATGGAGATTCTTTGTTCTTAAATAATACCAAATGGAACCAGTTAACTGTTTGGCGTGTTCTGACTATCTTGTACCTACCTCGCGTCAGCTCCTCTTCACGTAGACTACAATAACATATTGCGTTCGGTATGTCATTTACAAAGCCGACAACGTCTGCAAATCGTCGATGCAAGTCATAACAAGTTTAGGTTTTACCCGCATGGCTTTTGTTTAAAATTCAATTTGTCAGTAAAAAAAATACATATGGACAAGAAAATCCGAGAATTCATTGTGCGATAAGCTAAAATCACAACTCGTATATAGAGCAACGATTTGTGGCGGGAAGATTTTTCATAATTTAGTTTCAATGCCCAGTGTTTACACCTGCAGCTCTGTATTATGAGCAGTGATTGGATGTTTAAACTCTTACTTGTTTTCGTGTATGGTGTGACAATAACCTTTCTGTTATTGGCGCAGGCAAGTGTCTGAACAAATACACGGTGCCAGTAAGCATGAAGCAGAACTGCTGATGTGCATGTAAGGCAGAGAAACAAACTGGTGATAAATTCTTCTCGCGACAAACTCGTGGTTCTACAAATACATTACTTGTGTAACTGTAATAATTGCAGCATAATTGACTAGACACAATCTGGAGAACTTTGAACTAATAACAAGCCATGTAAGTAAACCAGGACGTAATCTCGTCCTCCCTGGTCTGAAGTGCAACTATAGCTAGCCAACGTACAGGAAACTGAGGCTAGACAATGTTTAATAAAGTGGAGTCTATCTAGTCTGCATATCAATGAAGTTCCTGTCGCCTAACAAGTCACCAAGTTGCGCTCATAACGGACGAAGTGTCTCCAAAGATGACTTCAGTAACCTGCTCGCTAATCTGCCAGTTCTTCAGTCGGAGGTGAATCTTTATTAAAGTATAAGACGAATATATAAGGACCACGTATAACGAAATATATTCTGAAGGTAACTGTGTGCCTCCAAACGATGGGTTTAAAAATACTTTAGCTAGACATTTTATAAAACACGGACGATTAAATGACTAATCGGCATATAATGTTTTGTATCGAGAAGATTTTTATCTTGGTAACATCATATTCCTTCATTGGGGAAATAGCGGTTGCCACCTTGTATTTTAATACAACTTGTTAACATCAAATCGAAAGATATTTTATTTCACGGATGTTTTAGTCAGTACGCCTAAGTGAACAAAACATGTTCGTCCTATCTGAACACTCTCAGATGTTTTCGAAAAATCTGTGGCGACGTTTTTCAAAACAGAAAGGTGGGCAATCCACAACACATCAAACATGTAACTTGGTTGAAAACTTGGCAATATTTTCATGTAACAGTCGCAAAACAGTAATTATTTAGTAACGTACACGAAGCTTGACGGATTGAAATAACAGCGTGTGCTGTCGATGTTAGGTCACGTAGTCAATGAAGTTGTTTCCCAAAATATTAACCTCGTATTACGTGCACGTTTTATTTAGATAATTAAATTTACAACGTCGGGATTAGTTGCTCAGTTAAATGGGAACATCATCGCGTTTACAGAAAACCGTACAGGAAACAATAGAACTAGTTGCAGCATTATGGCCTAAGTTAAATGACTATTTAAGTGTAACTAAACAAACATGAAAGTTCAACCTATTTTATAAATTCAGTAAAATAGATATTTTTCCTCCAGACATTGTTCACATATTGCTAATCTCGTGAAGTTTAACTTTGAGGTTAATTCAACGACACGTTAGCAAATCACAAGGAGAGGTGCGATTATAATTTTTTCATAGGGGTTGAACATAAATATTAACGTAAATTATAAATATACAGTTGTGCATAACGTTTCATAATATAAAAGTATTTATTTAACTAGCTTGTTTTTTCACATCTCAAAAGCAATAACCTACGGTAGTTCTATCGTTAGTGAAGAGGCTGTCCGTGTCATTGTTTCAAGCGCATGTGTGCAATCCGCATTAACTCCATACAGATCAAGGCTAATATTACTATTGGTATAACAATGATAGTTTACATATATTTATATTATCTTCGCGTTTTATCAAATACACTGTCGTTCTTATCTTCGCTGCGTTCTGCAAAACCAAGTACAACAAACGGTTACAGAATCAACGTGATGCTTAATAAGTTTTTTTTAAAATTGTAATCAACCATTCTTTACACCTGACATGAGTATTTAATAAAACGCGAACATAACGTTGGTACGTGTAATACTCATATTTCTATAACGATATTTATATGGGGTTAATGGGGTTAACGTCACTATCGCATACATGCGCCTAAATCACTGGAACGGCCTCTTAATTATACATGATTTTGAATTCAGTTTTTTTTGTATTCTTGGCTGTATTTTCATTAGTGTTAATTTTTATAGAAAAGACCTGTAACTTAGAGTTAATTAGGCGTAGTTTCATATCAAGCTGTGATTAAAAATAAATGTACATACATTTCAGTACATATGTAAGTTACGTGGAAAGAAATATTTGGCAAAGATAAACATTGTTTTACGTCGTGTGTTTAACATTGCTCCTATGTATAACGATCTTTCTGGAATGAATTGAAGTTAAATTTCACAGGTTTCAAAACCTTTGCAGATATATGCCAAGAGATTTGCGCTGCCGTAAGGTTAATATCGTGCTGACTGATAACTCACGCTTAAGAGTACATAATATGTTAAAGTAGCAAGTTAACGTCAAGGTAAATTTTCTGTGAAATGCAGTTTGATCGTAGGCTATGTTTGGCTTATCATAAGTTCAATATAAGAAATTAACCTCTCCGCTGAAATCGGCCTCGAGTGGCGAATGTTATTCATGCCAGCACTGTAGGCCTGCATATTGTGTCGAGATGCAGGTCTAGCTCAGCTGTTTACAAATTAACATGTCTAATGTGTTGGCATGAAAAAGTGGCATATAAAATAAGAACCGGTGTTTGACGTGAACAAGGCCGTCCTGTGCGTCATACAGGAGAGTGTTGGCGAGCAAGTTACAGAAGTGCAACAACTGCTCAGTTAAGGGCGTTGGACCCGTAAAAATTCAAAATTTTATATTTGTGCCAAACACTGTTCAACTTTTGCACATCAGATAACATGTCATTTCCCCAAATAAAAAAAAAAATTAGGCCCCATAGTTTTTGCATAATCACTCTTCAAAGTCTCAAAATGGCCATTGCGGTGTAGCCAAAATCAAAAGAAGTAATTAACGAATAAATTCAAAATTACAGGAACTGATCGTTAGTGTATCAATGCATTTTACGACATGGTTGACAAAAGTTAGTTTTGAAAATGTCAGTAGTAGCCAAAAGTCAAAGTTATGCAAAAATTTACTCATTTTCATCAATTTTTTTAAAATACAAAACGTTATCGCTTTGTGTTCACAAAAGTGTCTTGAAGTAGCTCACATCATTAAGAATCAATATGAATTATCTTGTTTCTGCAAGTTAATTATTTTTTATTATTTTGGCTACACCGCAACTGCCATTTTGTGACTTTGATAGGTCATGATGCTAAAACTATGGGACCTATTTTTTTTTATTTGGGGAAATGACATGTTATCTTATGTGTAAAAGTTGGACAGTGTTTGGCACAAATATAAAATTTTGAATTTTTACGGGTCCAACGTCCTTAACAAGCTCGCAACATAACCGCCCAGATATTAGCAGTATCAGTGTCACTACAAGCGTTGCTGTATTCTGGTGTCGCTACAACTTCCAGGCTGAAACGACCAAGTCAGTTTTACAAGTCACGGATAGACCAGGATGTGACAATGTCAAAACAACTTTTTACTCTATATAAGTTTCCAGCGATTAGATATCTTCTGAAATAAAGAAGTACGCTTCACATTCCGTCTGAAATATTCAGGTTACCCATACCGGCAGCAAACGTTTTTTTCTTTGCAAAGAACAAGAAAATTAACTCAAAACAAATTATATTTCAATAACTGCAATTCACACTTAAAAGAAAATGTTTCCCGGAGTCGATAATATTAATATTATAAATGGGAAAGTGTTTTTATTTGTCATTTCTTTCACGCAGCGAAGGAGCAACGAACAGCATATATTTTTTTTTATTTTACGCGGACATAGTTTACAGGCCGGAAGTAATGTACGTTACTTCTTTTTCCGAGAAAAGACACGGTTCCTGCGGGAGATAGATCTGGAGCGTAATTCTGTAATTACGTCTTCATGATAAAACTACTAACCGGATATTCGTGTAATTTTGTGTATAGATTTCATAGGTCCTGAAATAAGATATAAAATATCTTTCATCACGAATAAAAATTCCTGTGGTATTTTAATTTACATAATTTTAATTACATTCCGTGTTCAGGTGTGTGTATTTACTATATATATATATATATATATATATATATATATATATATATATATATATATATAACATATATATATATATAAACGTGTATAAAATAATGTTGTCGTACATGCTAAACATTATGTTCCATAATGGTTATAGGATTTATATGTGTTTTCTGTGTACTACTTAGTACTTGTTAGTTTAATTATTGCACTTACTTATGCCATGACCTCGGTTAAACTAAGTATTTTTTTTTTTTCACTTTATATATGTACTGTATGTAGGGCTATACCCAAAATCACTTTTCAATGGACTTGATTACAGCAATATAAATTTATATTCTAAATGTATTTTTTCTGAACGTCTCAGTTTTAATTATGTAACATACGCATGCAAAACCGCGGACAATACCTGTTGCGTTTATTATATTGAACTTACATACTTTTAAAATACAGCACTAGGAAATGTAATATGTTACATTGCTTGCGTTGTTTATTTCAACCTAATGCGTGGCGTACAGCATCGTATAAATATTGTCAATATAGCGCTGATCACGGGCACAGACGACACGTGTCCTATTGACAAATCTCTTAATGTTTTATAACCACGCGAGGGAATCCGCAAGTTAAAGCTAGAGATCCGTCGTCTGTTCCCGGAGGAGTTCCTCCTTGGCTTTCACACGTTGAAAATGTGGCGGACGTTGTCATAGATCTGTGGGTTTTCTCGGGTTGCTCTCTGTTTTCTTGGTTCTGTCATTCTACCACTGCTATGTACTTAGTTCGTATCACCGTGACCAATATCTCACCATTTTAGGTGACCATAATCTCTCCTCTCCACGTTACAAACCAGGAGTCGTGTGCCGCTTCCACGAACTTGACGTCATAGTGTTGAAACTTAGAAAATAATATCATCTGTAGTTTAGGACCTGTATTTCGTAACGATTCTCACTGATCAATTCATTCTTATTACCTCTCAAAAAGGCACACACAGTTCTCGTACCAACAAGCATATTTTAAAATACAACTGAAAAATATTTATTGACGTGGGAACACCATAAATTGGGAAATCAACCAAGCATGATAAAGATATCATCTACTAAACTGTAATACTGAAAATACGCAGTAACGTCAAATAAATGGATGAAGTGTTGTTCATTATATTTTCTGTGACTATGAACGAAGTGTTTCTAATAGAACCAGTTTGCTCTTTCAACAATACTTATGGCAGGACTAAAGTATTGTCTCTACAGCAGTCAGTCCTTCAACAAATCAACAAGCAACAATATATTCTATTATTTTAAGTACGACCAAGTTGTTGTGCCAACCACATCTGGTTGTTGTCGTCTGCTGTAACAGAACTATGATTCCCACAACAATCTGAAAAAAAAACTCTAATTATTCTCAGTATATAGAAAACGGACACATACGTTATTCAACTCTTAAAAACTCTCTTTAAACTTTGTTTTCAGTAGTGCTTGCATGATAGGGATTATATTTTACAATTATGTATGACGTGGATATAATGTTTGGTGTAATGTAATAATTTATTGTAAAACTAGAACCGAGGTGCAAACTAAGTCGTGACAATAATTTCTACAACAGGCAACAGCCCAATAGAAACTATAATATTTAATATAACAGTGTCTTTTATTTAATATTGTACACTTTCGAGCAAACTTATTAGAGGTATATATTTTAATTGCTCGTTACCGAAACTGTACAGGACATTTTAGCGTGTTATTTTCTGATTATGACAATTCAGATTGCCACTTAAATTCACTATTACGAACTGGCTTTATTGTGCACTAGCTAGTCGTTATAGTCACGCTTAACACTCGGCTGGTTTTCATGTTAATCATATCTGGTCGTTGAGCCTATGCAGTTATTAAATAAATGTCGTCAAACAGCCACACTATTGCAGTTTATTGTCCACTTACATGACCAGTCAATTAGGGTAATCATCGAAAAGTGCTACGCTATTAGTTCTAGTTACCAATCAAGCGTTTTCTCCATCTCCCTGTCAAAGGTGCTTTGTTTAAAGAACCGGTGCGTGCTAATAACCATTAACAGTAAGTAGCATCAAGTGTACCATATTCTAGTACGATCGCGCGCTATCTAGCATTAAGTGTACCATATCCCAGTACGATCGCGAGCTATCCAGTGTCAAGTGTACCGTATTCCAGTACGATCGCACGCTATCTAGCATCAAGTTTACATACAGTATTCCAGTGCGATCGCAGGCTCCATGTCTGTACACCCGGCAACACTACACCACGCTATGACTTACATATATATGGGTGCAGCACGGTAAGTTCTATATTTTAGAAACACAATGAAACAGTCTAAGGTAATCTATTTAAGTAACTGCAAAGTAATAAAATTATAATTTTCTGTTCATTTATAAGATATCAAACCTACCGCGCGACACATATAGGCCCTAATGTTGTTGCACACGGAGAAGACACTCCGTTAACAACTCTAGTAACTTTTCATCACTCTATACAATTATGGTAAACCAATAGTTAGTATATTTGCTAGGATATATCTGAAGTCTACTAACGTAGAAAAATCCTACGATGAGACATTAGATGCTCCGTTATTTCTGTAAGAAATGGCCTTTATTTTCGTTACTTACTTGGAACCTGTATGTTCCTCCACCATATTTTACCCGATAACTTATATATATACCAGAAGACTAGGTGTAGTGTTTAAACATTTCAGTCGCGAAAAGACAATTTTTTTTTTAATTTGGTTTTCTGTTCATCAATGTCAACGTTAAGAAATTTTACGTGCATAAACAACTTAACCCATGCGAATTTTCAAAACTGTTACCTATTTAAAGTTAATTTCTTATGGAGAAAAATTATAATTAATGTGTGGGGAAATAACAATTTGAAAATGTGTACTCAATAGATTTATAAAACAACAGAAGAGTTGCAATACGCATTTACAGATGGAAATGTTGCAACAAAGCTTGCAAATTCCAGGTTCTTCTTACATGGGCTTTTCCAGTAGATTAACTCAACGTATAAATGATATACTTCTAAGTATCCAACACTTTTACGTGTTCTGTCTCTCCCGCCCACACTTTCATTATCCTCTCTATGTGTATGTATATTGAACGCCTATGTATTCCATATACGAGATGTAAGTAGAGGTCTTATACGGAATTACCGATTTGACTGGAATAAGTATGTTTCATTCCGAAAAATTAAACATAGGTAATATATTGTTGGAAAGTGCTGATAGTAAAAATAATGATCACTGATATAATAATAATTATTATACTACTGTTACAATGTGCGACTGGACTCTGATGGATCACACGAATGTAAATTATTCAATTTTCTAAGTGTTCATGTGGCTCTCATTTTTCTCTCAATGTATTTGTTGTTTTTCTTCAGCTCACTTTGTCCCAAGTTTCTTAACAGCTTTATTTCCGATCTGTTAACATCTTGTATGTCAGTGTTTCTGACAGAAATTCTCTATACATTTATTTGCGCGTTTCGTAAACCGTATTTGACTTCTTTTAAATGTACATATATTCTTTCAATAGGAATGTCCAATATAAAGCACTATAAGGCTTCACTTTGTCAGTTTCAATGACGTTGAAGTTAACGTTTGCATAAGAACCGTCAAGACTGAATCACTGACAGCTCTTCACGTGGTACATGGTAGGTGTGGGGCAGGAAGTAGGTCCTAGCGCTCCAACAAACACGAGATTTATGACCGGAATTGTCTGTGGCCAGAATTATCGCACAACCCTTCCATACCTTCCTCTCTCATCTTTACCTGCTCTCTATAACTTGTTCTTTCACAACTTATATCTTTATACTCTCCTTATTTTAGGCGACAAGTTCGTGTCTCGTTTAAAGGGAAGTGATTACAGACGGCGACACACAACATGACGTAACTGCAGAACTAGACGAGGGATCAGACATGGTCTTCGTCAAGGAACCACCTCAGCATTCACTTGGATGGAAGCATTTACGTCTATGTTTGCTATTGGTTAGTTACTGTTAAAAAGTCAACTCATGTTCCTTTATCTTTGCTTGGAGTATATCTTACATTAATATGTGCGTTGTGCTAACTTAATTACTCAGCTGATCGCCCACTTTGGGATATAATAATGTTGCCCAATTTCCATCTTAATCATCGATTTATTTCAATTACTGAGACTTTCCATAGTAAAGTAGCACTACTTGAAGTTCTGCTGAATGTTTTATTTCAGTTTATTTACATATTCAGCCTTGTCATGTAACTAATAATTAAAGTGTATGCTTGTTTTAGGAAGTAACGGCCGAGGCTGCAAACATAATGTGTTAGCGGATAAATGCATTTTGGGAGAGCAAAAAAAAAAAAAAAAAAAAAAATACATTCTTTATCGTTATATGTCTACACCAAAGCTGTTTAGAAAATAAAACTGTTTACTGACACTTTAAATTTCTAAATTACGCGTAATAAAATAGGAGTCATTTTCATACTAGTTGTTGAGTTTACTGAGTGTGTGCTGAAACACGGCGCGGTTGTTCAAATGAATTTTAAACACACGCCTTGAAATAGAGGTGATATTTTAAACTTGTTATTTTCAGATAAAAGTGGAGACAAAACAGGATCAGGAACGTGTTGTCCTTGGCTAAGGACCAAGAGCAGGCTGCCATGCATCGTGTTGCTGCCGGTTGCAGTGAGCAGGTCTGCGAGGCACTAGTTGTCCTTCATACTTGCTGATTGGATATAAAGTGCATGCAAGCTCTAGTTACAGTCGTTTCACCACGTATCTCCAAGTATTCAGGGAATAGTTACAAGCTTTAAGCCACGCATTATTTCCTACTACTTTCCACTCAGTCTGGGGTCACGGTAGCCAAGTGGTCAGACCATTCGTCTCCCACGAAGGCGAACCGGGTTCGATTCCCAGCGGGGTTGGTGGGTGGGAATCGTGCTGGACGATGCCGTTGGTCGGTGGGTTTTCTCGGGGATCTCCCGTAACCCCTACCCTTTCATTCTGGTGCTGCTCCATACTCACCTCATGTCACCCCTCACCAGCGCTAAAGACCTCGATGTTAAAGCAATGACCTAAATATCTCCGGTCAAACTGTGTCACGTACTGCGTCTATAACCACTCCACATAAGGAGCCCGCCTGGCGAAGGGTGTGTTTGTGTGTGTGTGACGCGAAAATCTATGAGGCGTTACGAGCGATGTCGGCGGGTACATCTATTGTGATATCTTCTCTACGTCCAAGTCGTAAACACGCGTTTTTTGTGACATATACTATCATCATTTACTTATACAAAATAAGCTATAGCCAATTAAAAATAATTTTTGCTGAACAGTTTGGACCAGTAAGTAAATACGACGCGTGTAATAACATGCAAGCAGATATTTTACAGAGCGCGTGGTACATAAACAAGCGCTAAACGAATTAATGGCACTCGCAGATTTTTATCACGCAGAACAACAGAACAGATAAATTCAAACCTGCAAAGTACTTTTTGACAGCTGTGAGCAGATATTTGGTCGGAGAGATACATTTCCGTAGAAGTTCTTGTGACACGGAGTGTTCATATCTTACTTTCCGAAGCAAGAACATACTATGCTGAACGAATACGTCACCGGTAGCTGAATGTTTACTCACAAAGTTGGCACATTGTTTAATCTAAGTCAAATTAAGTTCTATATAATTGTATACCCATTTCAAAATACGTTCTAATTAAAATAATCTTAGCATGAGTTCATTTGCGGTGACTTCTTTATGCGGCACGAGTATTGTCAAGTTACGTACACGGTATTTTTTTTTTTTTCATTCAACGATGGCATCGTTGCTATACGTTGTCAGGAAACAGTCAACTGTATGCTGGTGTTTCAAAATGTATACAGTAACAACGCTTAACATATGTTCTTGTCCCACTTTTGGCGCCAATTGTACGCAGCAAAGAAATATTGGTAGGCAAAAATGGAAACTCAATCCAGCCAGATGTAACCTAATATCACACTCATATTTGTTCAAAACAATAAAAAACTTAAATTGAAATAGAGTTCTAAACCAGAGTTTAAACAGAGTAATAATACTGGGATGACGAACAACTACTAGAAATGCTACTAACTGAACCTGAAAGGAAAGTAATAGACCTGTTGTGCCGGTATTGGCTCATAAATCATATCACTGTAAATCGATAATTACAGGGATCCGGTGGGCGTGTTAACATTCCACACTAGTAATGTCTTTATACTTATTATATAATTTTTAAAAGTATTTTCAAATGAATTACAAAACGGAAATCCATTTACATATTGACAAAACACGTTCATTTTCTGGAGCACATTTCCCTGATCTGGCAGATCATATGTATCATTAAATGATACAGCATTCATAGTTATGGACGTACAATATGTTTCAGAATTCAACCATTCTTCTTAATAAGACATATCTAAATATCCAGAAATGAAATCTATATCCGTTCCGAATTTAATGCAACAGTAATAATCATTAAACAATTTAAACAACCACAAAACAGCACAGAAAAAAGGCCGAACAGATAGTTTACACAATAACAAAGAGTAAGACAGTTACTTTAAGTGCTATGGCAAAATAATCAAAGACAGTTTAAAACATAGAGAATATATAGTACACTGACTTTTAAGCTAAGGCCAGTTATTTAATAAAAACACATAACTTATTGAGATTTCAATAAATCACAAGGACAGCATTGCTCCAACTGAAGTCACTTTACTTGCTGTTTGAAGACAAAATTTTCACTAACTAATCCATAAGCTATCCTCACGCAAAATTAATGCATTGAATCCCGTGTCAAACATTCATACATGCAAGCACGCACATGTGTTTGTTCAGGAATAACCACTTTCTTTCATAATATTTTGATGTGTTAAATATTAAACGAACCAAACACAAAATGTTCAACACATTTTTTTCCTCAGAGTCTAAGCTTCGTCTTCAGGTGCATAGGGTCACCAAAGAGATATTTGCATCACTTGTAAATTTCACGCTAAGCGAGAAAACTAAAGGTTAATTTTAAAAAAGGAGAGACAAAAATTCATGATATGGGCAAGCAAAACTGTTGCACGAAAGAACATCCAATAGTTGTAATTTCTGCGTATTTTAAAATCTGATAATGTAAGTTGGGCGGGCATATTATAACCTGCCCTGTGTATTTCGGCGCTAGTGTACTGCCTTGAGGGAAGTCTCAATACCCAAGGCAAACTCTGCAGTGGCCTGTGACGCAGGTATATGATCACAAGACAGCTACAGTGGCTGGCCCCGAGCCAGGAACCACTTGTCAAAATACTTGGAGAATATTATTAATGACTTGTTTGCTTCTTCTACAGCACCATATGTATCAGTTGTGCGTTGTTAAATGACGTCAGTTGTGAGTAGTTAAATGACGTCCAGGTAGTGTGAAGGTCAACCCCTCACTCCCCTACCCTCCACGGTGACCTGTCTTCAGCGCTAGGTTGTTAATATATAGCTCTACACACCAAGCTTCAACCTTGCAGTTTCTGTGCGAAGTAACGTTAGAAAACTAATGTTCAATATATACTTTATAAAGCATTAACAACTAATTCTATCAGACACGTGTCACAAAGGAAATTTCTTGGAAGTTATTTACTGCCACACTGAGAAATGTTTACCGTATTTTGTGTTTAACACTAAATGTTTATAATGAAACGTATAAATTCCCATTTCGTAAAAACCAATTATAAGGCACATCACAAATTTTTTTCTAAAAAAAAAAAAAAAAAAAAAATTATTATGTGTCGCTGTATTATTCACATATTTTGCGTAAAGTAATTTGAAATTACTAAACAGATCACTATGGATGTACGATATTTGTACAACTATGTCGTCTTAGAAAATCCAGAGTAAATCAAGAAAATAAAGAACTTCAAGTGCTTTGTTGAATACACGTCACTGCTAGCGATTGTAGTTGAGTCGTTGAACATAAGAGTTACATAAGAGAACTAAGCACAAGAAAATGAACAACAAAATAACTGAGAAACAAACTGAGGAAGCCAGATATGCCTGCAGTTTTCAATCATAATACAGATAATTCTGGATTATAAATATAGGCGCAGTCGGTATTTAATAGAAGCCAAAAAGGAAAAATCAAATGTCTGAAGACAAGACAACTTTATTAATACAACACAGGTGATAATTGGCAGATAATTAGACGACTACAGATGCTATATTTCGGGAACTGGTATATGTTCACATCTCCAGGCACACGAACAATATGAGGAACTACAGCTGACTGGTCCAGGTACCTACTTCTAGCTCGGCCAGTGACAGACAGCTGTCTATCTTACAATTGGTAGCGCAGCTTGTAGACAGCTATATGCTACGACGATGGATAGTTCATTACTGTTGCACAAAGTTTACCCGAACTGTTAGCAACGTCGCTTGTATGTTGTCTTGTTACTGGTCAGCGACAATACACTCCTCCAGCAGTATGAAGCCCAGGCATCACAACGTCTGGTCCTTACAGTAAGCTATCACACATGTGTAGGGCTAGGAATATTTCACGAGTTCAACGACCGACATGCTGGAATCCATTATCCTGTATATAGAAGATCTGCACACCGGGCGCCCCGGCAGGTGGCAACCTAACTCACCGAGTGAGATATCGCAGTTGTAAAATCATTTATAATGTCAGTGGTCGTCATAATTCACTCAACACACATGTTGTGGTTGTTCGTTTATTCAGACCATCGTCACCTCCTTACCATTCCTATTTCTAAAACCCTATGGTTCTTTCACAAATTACCATGTTGTCCGGGACATATGTAAGCCATGTATAACTATGTTCCTACTAACCCACGTACTCACAACCTGCTTACATTCCAATGATACTGCTATATATTGTTTTCATAATGTTTCCTTGAACATACAGGAGGCGACCGCAGAGTTCAACACGGTCGTGAGGACGAATACAAGAATAACACAAACCTGGTCGCACGTGCCCGGCCTGGCAGCATTTCCTGCCGTGCCTTTTGTGAAACCCCAAGTTGTCAAGGCGGAATATGTTGTCAGGCTGGGCGGCGTGCTCTGCTGCATTCTCCACTCGCCCTGATTACTGACACTGTGTGGGTTGGTATCCCTGCTGCTGTGCGATGAGTGTGGCTGTTCTACTGTTACTGTGTGGTGAGTATTGGCAGCCCTGCTGCTACTGTGTGGTGAGTGATGGCATGCCTGCTTCTGTGTTGGCACGCCTGCTTCTGTGTTGACTGATCTGATGCTGCTCAGTGAAATGTTGGCAGCCCTGCTGCTACGTGGTGAGTGTTGGGCAGCTCTGCTGTTGTGTTGTTAGTGTAGGCAGATCTGTTACTACTAATGTGGTGAGGTACAAATTAAGAAATATTATGGACAAACACTCTTGCAGCTAATGGTGTGTTACAGAAAACCAGAGAACACATGCCGACAAACAATCAAGTTAACAACATACTTTTGTTTCGTACTTACTGGCGGAATTCCTTTTGTGGAATAATGTGAATTATTTATTTATTTTTCTTTACTTTGGCACCTGTCCGCTAATTTGTGTTCATTTATTATCTTGTTTGGTTTATTGCAGCTAACTGACTCAATTCCTTGCAAATTTGTTGGCTATATGTTTACTTATGTTTGCCCACTGCAAATGAAGTTCTTTTGGTTGTTAACTTGTCTAAAATACTTATTTAGTTTGTAACTAACTCTCTTTGCAAGCATAGTTTAAAAATGACATGTACGGTGTGTGTTGGTAGCCCTGCTGCGAGGTTGCCAACTATCTTCGCCTCACCTGAGTCACTCTCTTGGAACAGCGTAAGTGTTCGTAATTGTTTATGTCGACTGCATTAAGATGTCTGTATTGTGAGTATTAATGAAATAAATTTTATCGCAATTGTAACGCAAGTCAATTTACATAAAATAAAATTTTCTTTCATAACGACTTTTATTTTTTAAAATAGTTGACAGTAATGTACAAGGAACCGAGGGCACGTGAATATGCTGTGAGTACAAAATAAGGCAGACGAGCAAAAGTGGCTCGTAACATCGGCTGAAGGATCAGTTCCAGTCAGATCTGGGTGAGGATGAACCATACACATACCATGTTTGTACCGGCACCCCAAGATAGAAGCGTGGGACTTAGGGAACCCCTTTTGGAAAAATGTTGATTTAATGTTACATAATGTATTTAAACAGTTTTTGAACTTACACAATGAATATAGAGCTGACAAATTTGTTTACTATTTTGAAGATATAAAGATTGGTAGAAAACAATTCAACATTTGGTAGGGAGATTTATTACCCCTGTTAACCCTCCCTGGATCCTCGCCCTTTTCATTCGTAACTTTGCCTCCTTGGGCTACGTTCTATCAGTGACATATCGACTTTGCAGCTTTAGCTCATTTTCTAAAATTCCGAAGTAAGGTAAATGATTGTGATAAGGGAATTCATGTTTCATCTGAAGCCTCAGTTCAAAAAGGGAACAAAAATTATATTATTTGTGCTGCAAGACTATTTACGTCTTTCGACAATGGACGTTGCTATTTCTTCATGTCAGGGAAACAAACCACAAGTAGAAGGCTTGCAGAAGTGTGGCTGTGTTACAAGCATTATCAAGATAAAGAAACATATAAAACTGCAGCAGTTTCGTCGCTACAGGTTTAAAGCATTGCGCACATAATGCACATGAAATTACTGTAAAACTAACAAACAGCCTTTATCACATATAAAACAGCCACTATGGTTTTACCTCAACACACATGAACCAATGAAAGTAAACTAGTTTTCAGAAAGTACCCTAGTGGTTATAACCGGAGCAGGTCATGTGATTAGGTTCTGTCGGCGACCAGGCTCTTGATGAACGTCTGTAATGCTGTTCAGAGTTTAAGATGATAGGAATTAAATAGCATGCATATTTCAACCTGTAAAATAATTTGCTAGATGCCACGTCCACATTACATTACTTAAAGGTTATTAGATTTAAATTACATACAACATTTGATAAGCTATTGTTTACATATTTGAAAAATTCCCTTCAGTTTCACTTCGTTGTGATTTTGGTTATGAGCACTGTTTATACTTTTTTTTTTCCGCGCTAGACTGTGTCGTTAGTCTGCTAACAGCCGCTTACCATGCTCGAGAGCAAGGTGCGTGGAGAGTGATCACGAGGCTGCAAGGTGAACAATCGAGCATTGGGTAATCTTCACTCCACTTCAGCCACGACCAACACAGCACAAGACTGGGGTGGGGTTTCATGCTGATCCCCGGAGCACCTACAAGATACCAGCGTCTGAGCTTTCACTCGCGAGCATGATGACTCTCCAGGGATCCAGAATCCCTACTGCGAAATCGCAACACACTCGGGATTAGCCCAACAAGTCAGACCCAAATTGGGACATATGTGATCTACTCATTTCGGTACACGGCTAACCCAACTGACCTCTGGAAGTCAGATCAGAACCTCGACGTGGGTAATAATGTCCCTGGTGCACCAAGGAGTCTAACACTAGCCCGATCTTCGTCCTCGTTCAGCTAACTGATTCGCAAAGCTCAGCGTTTCCAGTCGCGACCCACATAGAAGTGGAGATGGACTTGAGTAGAAGAGCCTATGTTTTTTGCTTCACCATCTCATTGGAAGACATCAACCAGGGCAGCGTATCCAACATGGTAGTAGCATGAAGAGTGGCTGGGCATCCACGCCAAACATCTATGGCGTCTTTCCAACATGCTGGTGGCTGCATCTAATCATGTGACTCGGAGTGTCCGTATTTCCAACACAGCCGCACACGTACCTAACCCACTCACTCAAGACCCAGTTGCCAGGTCACCCCGTCCCGCAGAGCTCGTATTGAGCAGCGCCGGAATGAAGGAGTGGGGAGACGGGAGATACCTGAGAAAACCCCCCGGACCAAGCTCATCTTCGGCACGATTCCCACATACCGTCTGGTATCTAATTTGGATCACCTTTTAGTGAAGTTCATTTTTGTATATACGTTTATAAGAGGTTTGTTAATCAATCCAAAACATTTTTTGTTAATTTACATACATAACATAGGTTGTAATAACACAGAAATATTGGTTCGCTTTTGTATCATTCCAAGAATTAACTTTTGTGACTACTGTTATGAATGGGACCGCGATGGTCGACGGGTCAGACCTCTCGCCTCCCATCAAGGCGATCCGGGTTCGATCCCGCTGGTCGGTGGGTTTTCTCGGGGATCTCCCGTTCCCCCCGCCCCCTCATTACGACGTTGTTCCATACTCACATCATGTCATCCCCCCCCCAGCGCTAAAGACCTCGATGTTAAGCGCTGACCAAGTACTCTTCACTTCTTCTTACTGCTATGAATAACTGTACTACAATATATATTTGACAAATGTATTCCAAAATTAATTAAGAGCGGAATATATACATAAATAAATAAATAAATAAATAAATAAATATATATATATATATATATATATATATGCACAACACAAAACCGGGAAACTGAACGTAAAACCGAGTGCTCTATACAAATGAGGGCAGATTTTTGTACACCTGAGATTCTGAAAGTCTTATGTTTTTTTTTACACTGTAAACTAACTTGTTTAGGAAGTAGTTAACGTAAAAGCAGTATGGGGCAGTTACTATATTTCCACATTGTAAGTACGCAAAGTTTTACACTTGTTACATGAGCCTGGTAACTTCAGTACACATTTGACTGTTTATTTAACGTTTAGGAGTGCTACCATGGATGTCTGGGAAACAATCATGCGATACCTGATTTCTTACTGTTCCGATACCCATGATACATTTACAAACAATTTTCTAGAGTGTACAGAACATGAACACACTATCATCCTTGTAGCACTGTTGAAAGCCATTGGTCTGCTTGGTGGTTGCAGGGTGTTCCGTATCTTACAAGACTCTTGTCATTCGTAACTGTAACTAGTTTGAATATTTCCTAGGTCACGTTCTTCTCCATGGTGTTGTAGGCCTGAGTTCCTCCGCATGTAACTGCTAGCCAACGTAATGTTTACATCACTATGGCATTACAGCACGAATACACAGACGAAATAAATTAATTGTAGCAATAATACATGTTTTAAACAAGTATGAACATTATGACATTTCTCGTATCACTAAGCATTATAGTAGTAAGTGTACACTATGCATTAAACATTCCGATCGCAACACATATTAATTCCACATCATTTTGTGATTTCGTACTATTTGAAAATTTAATAAAATTTAAAAAAAAATTTTTGTAATTTTTACAATCTTGAAACAATTTAGAAAGTAAGACAACCCTCAAAATGTTTACTTTCAAACACTTGTTGAAGGGGAAAGTGAACTGAGGTGCCGCCGCTGAGCCAACATGAGCAGGGAAATTCAACTACTGAACGATCTATGGATATACGCCATTGACAGTTAAGAGTTGTTAACTTCCGGCAGTATTGCATATCCATTAAATCACTGCAGTTGGTTACATCTACAAGAACACACAATGTTATATTGTCTTAGGCCCAGCAAGACACTGTTATGTAGCCTGTCATTGTACACGCCTCACTGCTACAAACCCAACACTTGATCCACTTCGATGCTACAGAGGGTAATGTGCTGCGTATAATTAAATGTTGTGTACGACTCATCTGGTAAGAGCATGCGTATAACTACTGTGATGGCATTCCACACCAAGGTGATCCAGCACTCGCGCTATGAGTAGCACGTCATGTATGCAGAAGCGATGCGTTTTAAGCTCTACGTTCACATCAATTATGTGATCCTCTATACGTGAGGATTGTTATCCCAAAATATTGACCTGCAAATTTGTTGCAACCCTGCACTTACCAGGTGGGCTGGCCGTCACGGTCCTCGGACTTGAAAACAATCATTAATCAAACACGAGTGGGAAACTCATCCAGAGTCACCTGGCCGCAAGAAGACGGTAGACAATGTCATCACTACTAGCATATCGAGTTATATAAACACAAAGACAGGTGGCAGGAATACGAACTACAGCCAGCTCGCTTCTCCCTGGCCACACGTCCTCGCAGCAGCGAGCACGTCCTTCGCTTACTCTCCTTTTCATTATCACTTGCAATATGATCAAGGCAGGAGGACCGCTACGTCGTATCCCTTCAGGTAGCCTTGGGAACGTTTCCACTATAGTAGCTTCACTCTATATGTATGTGGACCGACAACGAAAGAAAGGCTGCCTGCTTTCTGTCTTTGCACAAAATCAATGCGCTACGATATAGGGTCAAGAGACAGATTAACACATTTAACATTTTTACATTCATTTTAAAATATACAACACTTTCTTCATAAATAATGGTGCGTTTCTAGAAAATAATATTGTGAATTTAGTAGTGTTAATCAACAAACTTACACCAGTGGTAATACAGGTAATATAGTGACTAAATGCAGGATTATTTCGGAAATTACTTAGCACCATAATCGTAAACTAAATTTGATTCATTTTTCTACCTAAACCAAAGGCGTTTCCTTGTATTTCTTTCATGTGGTTTTTTTTAATAAGGAGGGCATTTATGAGTATGTGTTTTGTAGGGTTATTGTAATATACTTTTACAGAGAAATATTTTTATAAATTTTGTGCTAAATATATAATACACATGGATATTATAATACACTACTATTTCAGCCGAAATTAATTTTCACATGCATTTTCCGCACACTAGCGGCACGAATACAGTTTCGCAAGCGTGAAGATTTGCTTGGACCACGGTCGTAGAAGAACATGTCTGAACACTCGCCTATCTACCAATGTATTTTGCTTGACCCCCTTGTTTTTTGGCTATAGTTCAAGTTACCGAGAATTTTGTACTTTTTTGGCGCTGTAATCCGGGTGGTCTTACTCAAACTCCGCCCACCTTTTTCCCATTGTTAACATTATAAAGTAAATAAAGATTTCTGGAGCCATGATTTAAAATTGCAAGCAAAGGAAGTATTTCATAAATTGATAAATAATACGTTTTGATAAATTGGTTATCTCAGCGGGAAGGAAGTGAGCGTCGTTTGAGGTCGACCGCCCTAACTACAGCGCCAAAAATGTATAGATTTATCGGTAACTTGGTGAACTGCAGCCAAACAACAAGGAGGTCAAGATTCCAGGCGAGTGTCCAGACCTGTTCTTCTACGGCCGTGGCTTGGTCAGACTGAAATGTTGTATGAGAAAGATTACTTACTTTCTCTTGGCATGCAAGTGTCGAATTTCACTACGAAAATCCATCTCTATCCATGTGTTTATGCCAATAATGTTGATTACCACTCGGAATATTTGGAAAATTCAAGGCATTAATGTTATCGGATTAATTCGAGTAATATTTCTTGAGATATTAAGGTCAACAAGAGGACATTTGAGGCAACAACTGAAGTTTTTTATAACATTGGTATTGTTCTACGTAGTATCTATTTACAACCAATAAAATCAAGTTACTATTCCCAAGCAATAACAACAAACTTGTGTGATATGTTATTCTTACAACTAACTAAAACCTTTTGACAACATAAATCGTAGTGGTATAAGATTACTTTGTTTATACCCTGTTCAAATTTATAGTAAAGTTTGTTACAATACATTTGGTGGCATACAGAAGCCTCATTTTCCAACATTATCTAATTAATAAATTGGAAAGATAGAATTCAAAAACATATTAGTTTTGAGGTGGTGACAATTACTATATGTAATTAACTCCCCCCAAATAGACATGACATATAATTGCAGGATAATTAAATTTGAAATTAATAAACGGTTCTGGTATTTTGCTTTTCTAGTTTATTTTACAAGTATATTAAAGTTTTGTTAAATACATCTGGTTACTTACAATCACCTCATTTTTCACACTATCCAATTGTTATAAAATAAAACACATAATAAGTGAAAGTAAAACAAATTTGGCTGCGGTTTAGTTCAGTCCAAATTTAACTTCCTGTAACCTGATGATACATATGCCATATTTATTACATATTTAAATAACGTAAAAGATGGTGGTATTGGATTATCTAGTTGTTTCTCTTTTAAAATTTGTATACTACAGCCAGGTCAATTACATTTTGTGACTTGATATAGTCTCATTTTTCACGCAATCGAACTAATAAAATTCAGTAGTGCTTGATCTTCACGCCATAATAGTGCCTTCTTTGTACATACTTCAACAATATAAGCCTGTAAACAATATAATATCGAAACAACGTAATATTTCACTAACCACTCCGACATAGCATTGTAATTTGACTCGAATGAGATGTTTACAACATGTACCACCAGCAAATACTGACATACAGGGCCTCCATTCAGAATATATTTCTTCTGTGTAATAGTCAGCCCTGCTTCTTTGCCGCGGCTCGCGTCCTCTCCCAAGCAACATAACTGATCACACAAGACAGCTTTTTATTTTTTGGTTTATGAAATTTCTTGTAATTGGTACAAATAGCCTTGATCAGTCATTCATTATCATTGCGTTTACGCATAATGAATGAGGTAATATATAATTTCTCAATTTGTTTAGGATTATCATATTTAAGCTTGTTCTTGAACCCACACATGTGCCGAACGAAATGGAAGATACTTTCCATTCCGTTTATTTCTACGCGTTTTAAAACTGGCTCGCAAAAAAAAAAAAAAAAATCATCCGAATAGAGAACTGTGGTTTATTAGTCTCTTCATCTCTTGCAACATGTAATAACACCTAGAAAATTGTACGACCTGTGACGTGTTTTTCCAGAAGTGTTCCTTCAGAATACATTACGTGTATATTTGTTGTAGGAATTTCAGGAGAAAGCGGACCTGGTGCAGATCCAGGAAGGGGGGGGGGAAGTTCTGGGGCACGATAGTACGAAAATCATGACATCGCACTACCTAGCAATATTAAGTTTCAAATATTCATAAAATAGCCCCATTTGGTATCTTAAAATCCAAAATTTTCCAGCTAAGTGCCCCCTGATTCTCCCCTTTCTGACTTCGGGTATAATATGTACACACACTTTCTAAGGCAAGTCCCCCTCGCCTAAACTCATCGCTGGATCCGCCACTGAAGCGGACTGAGTCATAAGATGAACAAGTTCATCTCTGTTGCGTCATCGTTAGGCTTATTTCTGCTAAATGTGCTTTGAAAGTGTGTTGTGAATAGTGCATACATAACTCATAATTATAAGGTGAATAATGGATGCACTCAAAGTCTGAGAGATGTGAGTGTACCTCACATCGTCTGAAGAGCTTTCAGGCTGGAACACAGTAGTAACTGATTCTCGAAGACGACGTGTTGGGAGCTCAGCGCCCTACTCAATATGACGTCGTATCTCTCACTCAACATACCGCATGATGGACGCCGAGTTTTTCCTATAAGCATATGATGAAAACACTAATGCTGTAGTAGTTATTGAAACTTCAATGTGTAGCCTACTGTGTACAACATATTTATGTTCAGGCTAACCAAGTGATTTGCGTTAAATAGATGATGGGTTTAAAATTGTATTTTTTCATATCGTCTAAATAAAACGCGTTCTTCAGATTATGATTATTTATACTTATTTCCTAGTGTTTTCTTACCTAGATATATTTTCACTAGGATTACTAGTGTTTGTGATACTTTCTACAACATATGCTTTACTTGAAGCACAAAATAGCTTCGTCCTACGATCATTCTCCTTTAAATACGTAAACCTGAAATAATAGTAGAGTTTCTAGTAGCTTGGAGTTTTAATTAAAAACTTAAATACGTACTAAATGTAACAATATTTATGTTTAACTAAGTTTTACTGCATTTAAGATAAGTATGGTGTTCGTTTAGTGTTTTTTTAAAATATATGTTTTATTTTCTCAGTGTAAGGTCTTTAAAAATAAAATATACAAATACGTAAGGTTACACATAAAATAGCAGAGTAAAAAAATCGTATCAATTAATTATTCAGTTTGAAAAATAGATTTCAATTTTCAGCAAATAAATTGATAATCGAGTTTTCAATGATTGTATAATGAATTAGATATTTTTGAAAAGATCACGTGTTTCATAAACAATTAAAGCGAAGATTGGTTGAGGTACCAAATACTTTTAATTCACGACCAAAAATACACATTCAATGCAACATACATAATTTACCTGAATACCTAAATTTAAAAAAAAGTGGTCACTGTTAAACACACTTGCGTGCTATACTGTGCCACTAATGTGCAGCATTTTAATATTTCCTGATGAGCCATTCAATTCACAGACGTATTGTAACTTTTATTATTTGTCAAAAAATTATTAAAATGTGCCCATGTGTTGAGATGTCAGTAATGATTTATCTAAGCAGTAAAGTATTGTGTCAATATTACAGTAAACCCGTGAGTTTTTATGTATTGCATGGAATAACCTGAAGTGTGAAGTTTTCATTTTAATATCATTTAACAAAAAACATGTTTCAGTTTTAAAATTAGGAAATTATGGGGGTATAAAATAAATAGCAAAATAACATTCTGGAGTTTATATATATATATATATATATATATATATATATATATATATATATATATATATATATATATATATGTGTGTGTGTGTGTGTGTGTGTGTGTGTATATGCACACATACAATTATTTACGATTCACAGTTAAGGCTCCACTACAATTGATTTAGCACAGAAAACAGCACACCCACAGAAAGTTGAATCACAGCATTCTGAGTGGCACACGATACAATCACAAATAGCACACGCACGGAAAAATAGCACAGGATCGGCGCACAGAAAGTTGAGCTAAATCCTAAAAATTCTGTGCGTGTGCGCCGTGCGCCGTGCACAGCCAATAAGAACATGGATACCACCGGGTTCAAAAGAAAATAAACACGGGTAAAAATGAAAACTAATTTGACTAACCTTTGTAAAAATTCGCGTCGAAGTTAGAAGATTGATTTGTTCGAAACGAAATTGTTTTCAAGGTTTATAACAGTTACTGCAATTTTTTAGAAAATAAGTTCACTCGATTTTGTATTATAAAATAAACAAAGCAGTTATTTACGAAAGGTGGTAACAATACAAACGTTCATAATCAGTGATACCAACACACACGTGTATTATTTACCAATGTAGCTAGTTTTCGTTTTAACAACAACGTCCGCTGTTTCTGTGCGTGTGCTGTTTCAATTGTAGTTTGCAGCTTTGTGCTGTGCGAGTGTTGTGTGTCTATACGTGTGTGCTGTTTTCTGTGCTAAATCAATTATAGCGGAGTCTTTACGAATAACTGTCTCTACCTACTGTAGACTTACGATGTAGTGGTGAGGTATTTATGACAAGCTGTATTATTGCGGACATACGCCATTGCAATACTATGTCGTCTCAAAAATATTAGAAAGAGACTAAGAACAACAAACAAAAAAGTACGAAAAAAGAGGAAACAAGCCGAGTTGGGTGTAGTCAACACATCCATAAACCAAAGACAACAGAACATTAAAGATCCCATAAGATATGAGTTATACTGATTGTGTGGAAAATTCCTGGAATTTGATTCGTCTTATCGTTGTGTCGTTTATTTTATTTCTGTTCGTGTCTGATAGCTACTGTGTTTTTGTTTTGTCTCAACGTTGTGTCGCATTTTAACTTATTTTCTTTTTTTATTTTTTTTTCATTTATTGTCCTTTTATTCCTTGTTCTATTTGATCCGATTCCATTTTTGAAATCTTATGTTGTGAATGTATCCTGATGACTAAAGCATATTCTGCTCATTTATGTTTTTTGTCTTATTTTTAATTTTCTTTGACAGTAATTTATTTCGCAATGGAGTATGTCCAAGCAATTAAATCCAGTCATGCACTCTCATTGTACAGTTCTTTCAAAGTTCATATAAATTTCTAATATCTATTTTTGTTGGAATATCAGTATGAACATTTGTCCTTATTACAATATATTAATGTAATTAGTTTTTGGATATATTGTTACGACTGTAAAATTTTGAACGCAGACGTTATACAATATTATACAAGCACTGACTTTTTAAACTTTGAGTGACATTTCAGTATCGTGTTGTTTACTTATGTTAAAACGGAATATATATATATATATGTGTGTGTGTGTAACGTGAACGTTAGTTGCCGAGGCAGCATTTCAGAGGGTGCAGTTTCAAAGCACAGCAAAACTTATGGGAAACAAATAAACGGAACATTAAAAAGCCAATGCTTTTGGAGCCTAAAAAAGCGGAATGGGTTGCTATGACCGTAGCGAATAAGAAAAATATTTGATTTAATTCAACTTTTGTGTATAAATGTTAAGTTTTTAATCTTACAATGAATACTATTAAAATTACAACTTCCCGTATTTACGGCAAGCCACTATTTTTAGTTTACTTTCTATTGTTTTAATTATTTCATAATGCTGCTTTGTAATATTATGAAGCTAAATTGCAAATCATCCTTGAGAAAGAGAAAACACAAGTAACAGCTAGATAGACTAAATGAATACTGTTGCCCATTCCTACTTCTTTTACCCTCAATATCTTAGTTTTCGTTGTCAAGCTGGTATAAATAATTACTGAAAATAATTTACATTGTTGGCATATAAACTAAATCACACAAACAAAGCTTTTCCTATTGTGAGTATTCTGTATGAATGTGTACAGTAGTATGTTTTAGTCCTTTCTCTTCTGTTACATCCCAATAAACTCTCCTTCTTCGCCTCATCTACAGGACAACCGACAACTTTTACAATGTCTACCCACGAATCATGCGATTTACACCGATTATAATACGTTGCATATCTCGGGTTTCACAATGTTCGGTACTTTTCATATTCCTGAATAAGTGCGAGACATTTTTATTACTGCACTCCATTGTTGAACAGCCCGGTCTGCCGATAATGAAGTGTCCAGACACAGAGCACAGTCAGAACAGCTCGAGCTGTCTCTCACTCCGTCCACACTGAGCACGCACAGCCCTTTGAGCAAGTACACTTTACCCTGTTCGTGATTCGATAAGTCTATTTTCGACTCGAAAGTGAGTTTCAAGAGAATTGATAGACGATAAAATGGCTGTTGTTTAGGTTAATTGAAGCAACGTGTTTATTTATTGTGGTATTGCATGCTGCCTGTTAATTATTCTTCATGGTATGCAGTGATTAAATTAATATTCTATGTTTTAACACAGCAAAATGAATTTAAAACGAAGAATTTTCTGTTTGTAATGACGATGTGACGTAAAATTTGCCAGAATGATTTCGGGGAAACGACACACAGGCATTAGATCAATAGATAAGAGAAAGTATAGATCGGACACTGCAATGTTGAAAACTGGACCTACGTTGACAGCGCTCCCGTGGCCGCACCCCCAGTTAGACAAAGAGGCGGGATATTTGAAATACTTATGCAAGAGTGTGCTAAGTTATATGTTTACTTTGGGAAATTTTTCTAGAATTCTTGAATGCAAATAACTAACTGATACCGTAACCAGTCTTACAAAATATTTTGTACGACTTTGAAGTGCATGTTGCATACAGCTAATACCATATATTTAGTTGTAATATAATTTTACGTTAATGAAGTGTCTCGATGCAAACAGAAGCACAAAAGAAATAAATTTTTATGCACGTATATATATATATATATATATATATATATATATATATATATATATATATATATACATACACATATACACACACAAAAACACACACACAAACACACAATTCGTACGTTTAAAGTGAGGTTTTTGCATTGTAATGTAGACTTAGATTGGACGACATATGCAATTGATTTATTTTGTGCTTCTGTTCGTATAGAGACAGTTAATTTACATAACATGATTCTACATATGAATATATGATACTAGCTGGTATGAAGTCCCGACTTAAATGTTGCACACGAGAATTTGCAAGACTAGTTTCTGTATCAGCTAATTATATATGCATATATGTAACACACATTACTATGTTAATGGTTTTGTATTGCAAATTGCTTGTGAAGTGATATTTATATACGAACTCATTGAGTTAATGCCAATAAGAACTTGGAGCAAAGACTGCTTTAGTGTATTTAATACACACATGTAACTTCCAGTCTACATTAATTATTTCCAGTGAGCAACTGAGGCAGTAATTAACACCTGTATTGTTGATAAACCACTGAATTACTAACAACTTCAAAAATAAAAACCATACTTCGCTGCAACTTATAACATGAGTACACAATTTTTATGAAAGAGTAAATAGGAAAAATAAGAAATATATATTCCTCTATATAGGCTACATGTACTGAAAATTGACATATAAACATTGATAATGCTAGTTGAAAACTTCTGGGGATCATAACTATCTTAGTGGGAGAGGTGAGAAAGATGCTGGTCCACGTTGAGTGTTTGCGTGTGATGTGCACTACAGCCAAGCACACAAATAATGCAGTAATTAATATTATGCCTACAATATTCTGAAAATTAAGATAATGTGGAAGGTATTACGCAAACAAAGAAACACAAATATCTGTACATAAATTTTATTTCTGTATAGTAATGACATTCATTTGAATTAAAAAAAAGTGAAATTCTTTTCAACAACCTTGACATACAAGAGTACCATTGCCAACTCTGCACAATACTAATGACACCCTGGAATTTTTGAAGCATCACACACGTGACAGGTCCCACCTACATTTGTGAAAATAATTTTGGTACGGGTAATTGTTTTGGGATTTTGTGGCACATGTAATTAATATAGATAGACAAATTTAAAAAAAAAGTGAGCTACAACCGTAAATGACCCATAGCAAAAAACATACAGTGTTCACAAAATTTACGAAACACAAATTGCATACCAAACATGCATGACAAACAATATTAACTTTGCAATATTTTGACAATTTTGTCTCAAATGAACTGGACGAAGAAACGATTAATTATACACTCAGGCCATCATCGTTTATGTACCGTAAAATAGAGTTGCTTTGCCTCTGCAGGGTAACTTTGTCCTACTCAATATTTTAGTATTTGGGTCTTTTGATGAAGAAATAGATAACTGTATTTGAATGTTGATTGGGCCAGTTAAATTTTGACCTTTTCTTCACTAAACAACAATGTTACCCTCCAGGGTCAAAGTAATCTCAGTTTACAGTACATACATATTTGTAAATAACCCTGACATTCCAGTCTGTGTTGGCAAAACCTCCAATGCATTTCTTAAAAGTATTTTCCTTTTTTGTAGAATCAATTGTACTTCTACTTTTACGTAGAAGTTTTGATCCCATGCAATATAGTATATTATGACTTGTTTATTCCCTAGAACCATATACTTTTAATACCAAATCGAGAATAAAATTCTTATTTTTCGCCAACTGTGTGATTTTATTTTGTGAAATTAAAAACATTTCATAAGCGTTTATGTTTTAAATGGACAAGAAGTCAGCTATATTTTCAAAGTTGTCCTAGCTAAATGCTGAAAGGGAAAGGTGTAATTAAAAAGTAATCTGCGTTTGAAGGAACAATTGTAAACAATTAATTGATATTATTAAAGTGAATAGTTAAAGTAAATCGTTAATAACAGAAACTTTGGAAGTCCTGTTGTTCTGTTCACGTTGTATTAGACACTTGTCTGTAATGCCACATTCACCACAAGTGAAATAAGCTGTAATTGTCTCAGCAAGTTTATGTTATTTTGCACGACTAAGAAAGTTGTGACAAGCAAGTACATTTTGCAGTTAAGTTCTGAAATGTACATAAACTCACCTATTAAAATTCTAATCATACCAGTATGTCTAAACTCCTGATGCCAGATCTAGCCAAGCTTACATTTGCGCCAGATGTACCTTCATCAAATGGGAACACAAATGGGTAAAACGTAATAAATGGTAATGAGCCACTTCATTGTATGTCTTTCGTTGAAATATGTACATAATTAAATTCTTATAGATACTGGCATAGTTTTTTTCTTTCTTGAATCTTCTCCAAAAACCATTTAACAACAAATATTTTACCATAAAATTCCAGAAATTAAAAAAAAAAAAAAAGCGAATTCAATTGTTTAAAGAAAACTGAAGCGACATCAAGTACAGCTTACAAAACAATCTGTAATACTCGCTAACCACACTCCTACTGCCAACCTTGTGAGTGAGCACAGGCCTTCTTGCAACTAGTGGGTATATAGGCTAGCATGCTTTTGGTGCCGCTGAAAGTTCCTTAGTTAGGGATGATCAGATTCATACGCCGAAAAAAAAATCACTGGAAGTATTTTTAAATGAATATATATATATATATATATATATATATATATATATATATATATATATATATATATATATATTGGCAAATGAAGAATTAATTATAAGGGGAAAAATTATTCTTGTACTCTAACCCTCTCACATGTAACACTTTAATCCTATCTGGTTTGTGTACACACATACACAAAAATTTCATACACACACCTGTCATAAATAGCTAAACATACATGCTATTATGAATGAAAGTCTAGACTGCAGGAATAAATTCAGGTTACGTTTCCAGGTTTGTTTGCTTACCATATAAAATGTTAATATGTGTAAATTCTGTCAATTCTTGGTGCAGGGTCTTGTTTTGCAGTGACAAACAATGTAACTGCATGCAGTAAGTTAAAAGATCGTAAAAAATTGTACACCTTGTCGACACAATCATCTAGACGTGCAATTTTGTTCCGCCAAACACAACGTATTCCCTGCCTCACATTCTATAACATTTAAAACCATTACTACACATGTATCGTGCTAGTTAGGCCACCGTCACGTCCTCACGTCAGATATAGAAATATTTCACTTAAACACCACTCACCTTTACATAATTACTGCAGTACCAAGCTTACCATTCGTTTAGCATGTCTAAAGTTCTTACGCAACAACAATCACAAATTAACAATTAGATAACATATATATTTTTCCAAAACAGTGATATTCACAATTATGGAACTAGAGGGACCAGTAGATTACATATCTTCCATTCTCAGTACGGCATTTATAAGACCAATGGTACACTACATGGAGCCATAAACATTTATAACCAAATAAGCATATAGCTGGACTTACTTTATAGACACCAAAGCCTTAAAAAAAAAAGAAAAAAAAGAGAGCTGATGAAATCATATTTACTGTCTTAATACGTTGTATTCTGCAATATTTGTTATATCTATATGAAAAGACTCATCTATATTAGACTGTTTGTGTGTTTGTATGTGTGTGTAATTATGTTCTCAGTTGGAGTTAATGACAAAATTAGTATTAAGTGCACAATAAATCAAAGATTTTGTACAGTTCTGTTCAGAATAAATGAGCAGCTGAAAAAGTTACAAGTCCACTTCGGGTATGTTAAGCGAAGGTAACGCCTGAGTACCTAGGCAAACACGCAGCGCATGTAAGAGTCATATCACGGTGAAGTTTGGGTTCGCGAAATACAGTCGCTCTTTTATTTGCTGTCCGTTCTAACCATAAAGCTGTGCCACCATAGCGAGGACATTTAATTGGATATGTTGCGAGAAGCTTTGTGACTACACTGTCGTCTAAGTAAAAGGAAGAATTGCATATATCACTCTGGCAAGTTGGCATTAATTTACACAGAAATATGAAACTTGTATTAATCTTCTATAATAAGACAAGTTCCGTAATATTGTATTGATATTTATATTGTTTCCATTGTCTCCGCAACAGCCAAATGAAAGTATTAAGAGGAACGGCTACAGCATTTGTTAGTAAATCATACCAGTATTTCTTTGGCGTGATCTTGGGAAACCAGTGAATACCAGGCTGACCTCCGTGGCGCAATCGGGTGGCGCGCCGACTTTTGGTGAGAGGATCAGGTTTCAAGACCCGGGTGAGGCATGGGTGTAATTTAGTTTTGGTGGAATATAAAAATATGTGTAACTGTCTCTATGAACCACATTGACAACGAGATGTAAACTCTAGAAAAATAAAAATAAATAATTTGAAAACCGAAATCAACATGGCCCGACTTACGATTGAAAACGAATCCTCCAAAATTAGAGTTTAAACCATTATATCTGCGACAGCATTCTATTCTATTATCTGTAATTATATTACACGGACTTATATAATTTAATGGGCGATACGTAGCGATAAATATACAACTAAACATTGCCAACCAGTTCTTTTGTCTTTCCTATGCACCTAGCTCAAGGTTGACACAAAGTGAGATGGAACAATACTAACACATTTAACTCGGATTTGCCCGGTTTCGATAATCAGCCTAGTCATCCTTACGTGGGGATTTTCCATTGTTTCCCTTCTCACTCCAAATTCTGGGATTTTTTTCTTCAACAAAAGTCTCCCTTATTCCCTTTCACGTAAGTTGTGTTGTTTGCCTTCTCTATTGACATCATTGTCGACGTACGACGTAAATTTCTGTATGAATTTGTTATACAGATTTTCATCCTAGGCTGGTCTCGCCTCAGAAAAATACAGAATGGACAAATAGCAATATGTATCAAAACCAAGCCTAACCATTGACTGACATACGGTAACCATATTTCGTCTACTAACAGTTAAAGGCTACCGTACATGTATATAACTTGATCATAAAGTGATACAGACAATGTAAAGTTTTGAAGTCTACGCTGATTAAAAAAATTATGTCTTATATAAAAAGGCCGCTTGTTTTCCCGAAAAAATCCCTGCAACAATTAGTTCCAATGACTTACGTGCACACTACACTTGTACCAATGTTTCTTGATCAATTATTATATATTTTTATTCTCAGTGTTTAAGGAATCTACCAGCAAATCACAGGCGAGTGATATCCAAATAATGTATTGATTGGCACAGTCAAATAAGCGACGTCTGTACACAAAGAACGCTGTCAATAACCACGAATCATAGCTGCTGATGTGTGTGTAAGCCACTGAAACTAAGTGGTGCAAAAATAATTTCGCGAAAATTACTGGCAATACTCATTTAAACAAAATTTTTTGCGTTTTAGGTTTCACATGGCGAAACTAAGGCGTACGCCTTTTCTTACATTTAACCACGTTTATTTTATATTATGAAGTTATAAATAACAATGAAAAAATATCAACAATTACACACTGTTGAAACGTTCATTTACAAATGGAGCTAAGTCTGTTTTTAGAAAATATTTTTTTTTTTCCAAAAAAATTTATGTATGTTAATATACAAGAAAGGAAAATTAATCACTTATATTCTAGTAACATATTATTTAGTATAAATATTTTAAAGAAAAGAAACATTTTAAAGTTACAACTTTTGTTTTATAATATCATAACATGTTTACTGTAATATAAAATTAATTACTGCCAATATTTTAAAAATTCCAGAAAACTTAACTTAGGGAACTAGAATTTTTAAATTAAGTCCGTTGCTTGAAAAAAAAACTTTCTTTTTAAAATTGTTTTTGAATCCCAATATAGACGTTATGGTTCTTATTTCTTCTGGGAGCTAATTCCACGCTTTGGATACAGATACACAACATGACTTAGCAAAACTATGAGATATATAGACCGGGGAATACAACATTATTGAATTTGCGCATCTAGTTTGACGATTGTCTTTATTAACTATTATGTGCAGAATAAGGCCGTTCTTATCGTTATCATGAACAAAAATCTTTAAAACTACCGATCCAAACATTTTGAGAATCACTCGCCTTAAAGCTATATTCAATGTGTAGCATTATTATTTTATGTTATTTGCAACTTAATTTTACAGTTGCGAAGTTAAGGTGTAACCATATTGTCTTACACTTAATCACTGAAAAAGGAAAAAAAATCAGAGACGGCAGAACATTAAAACTCATTGAGAAAAAAATGATGAGAGAAGTAAATAAGAAATAAAATTACAATAAGCATGGGTATTGCCATCTGGAACATAAATTATTCCTGATTAATATTAAATTTAGACATAATAATACAAAATTGTGATTTAAATACGGAATATAAATATATGAACGATTATGAGGTAAATAGGAAAGATGAATAAACTGGATATGTAAGCCTGTATAGCCAAACAAGTGACCCTACGTTAAACGACATCGTTGTACAACGTGCCAATACAGAAGCTGAAAGGGTTTGAGCCCACTACATATTTTGCGAACAATATTGTATCAGTCTCACATATTAGTTTGAATATTCGTTTCAGTTATGTCTAGTTAAGCCTAACTTAACATAAATCAGCCTGAATAGAACGTATTAAGCCACATTAAAGAGATACAGAATTAAGTTTACAATGTTTGGCGTCCTGAAGATTATGACGGACATCATACACATTGTAAATTCATTTATGTAAGAAACCATTTGAACTACGTTTAACAAGTAGCTCGAGAAATGTAGAAACACAAGTTATTTGCTTCGTGGCGCAGTTTTACTCCCTGCATATCAGAATGTGCTGCAGATCTACTGCTTACGTAAGAGCCAGGAATGTTCTGCTTTGTGGACCAGTTGACAATTTTATGCTTAACCAGGTCATTGAATAATAAGTCAATGATATCTTCACGTATATGCGAGTCCCATTATCAACCAAGGTCATCTGAGTGTTGGTATTCTCGAACACTTTACAGGGCGCAGTTACACTTTCTTACAGACTCGCTAGTCTCGAATGTGTTCTCACAGAATTCGAAACGAACTCGTTTCATCCATAGTAACGTTCCGCTTTGCTAATTTCTAACCTCATATCTTCGTGGCTGTGATACTTTTGGGTACTATGTTTTGCTCTTATTGACTCCCAAAACAATGGGAAAAGGCGGAAAGAAATTCATTCAAAGTTAAAAAAGAGGAATCGGACATGACTATTTTATTTGTAAATATTTTTATTTACTATTATCAGTGATATCTATAAAACAGTATCATGCTGGTCCAAATATATATTTATGATAGCTATTTAATTGTACTCTAATAAGTTATATTAATTTTGGTCAAGTTATTGACTATGCTACAACACTTGTGCTAGAAACACAGTAGGAAACACTCTTGTCAAATTCTTTTCCTTACATGATGTGTTTACTTGTATTTAAGGTATATTTTCTTGTATGTTACATACTGTTAGTTTTTCCTTATTTTTTACTTTTAAACAAATACCATTATTTTATAGTGAGTACACAAGGATATAATGATTCATGATTTTCCCTGTGACATTGATAAATCATAAAGAAATACTTAAAATATATTGATGCAACTATGTGATAAATTCCTATGCAATAATTACATACTGAATCATGATAAAAATAAAAGAGATAAAAGTAGTACAGTTGATATGTCTATCCAGCTTCACGCTGGACCTCAACTGGCGTCTTCAGTGGGGAACAAAAGCACAATCGGATGATCATGAACACTTAATATTGAAGGATAATAATGCGTCTGACAGAATAACACGACATGACTGCCCAATATGTTATCAAACTCCAGTCGTGTTTCGCTCTTGACTGCAAACAACGTTGATTGTAAACTTGGTTAATATCCAGACAAAAACTTTGCCATGAAACTGAAATCTGTGAGAAGTAGTCTTCAATTGCTCCATACCAGGTTTTACAACTTCAGCACCGTTTAGGTAGCATTTCTTATTACCAATGGATGCATGGACTTGTAGGTCACATTAAATACCCAGCTACTATACGTTTGTGCGATTGTTTTTGTACTGACAGGTGTGTGAACACGACAGTCACTTTGAAACTGTAGTATTATTACTATGAAATATAATTTTCACCTGTCTAAATCGCTGAATGCACTCTTCCATCCACACAAGTATTCTTCAGGTGCTGTTCTTTTACTAATAACTTGGAGTTTTTGGGGGGAGGGGGCAGGTAAAGTAAATAGTCAAATCTTGGCTACTGTACCTCGTGACGCAACAAACACCTCGACAACCTAGGTTATATTTCGGGCGTATTCATTACATGGTAGGAAAAAATGCGAAATTACAATAATTAATTTATTTATATGTGTTATATATATATATATATATATATATATATATATATATATATATATATGTCAAACAGTAGCCCAACATAATATGGTTTCAATGTTTTCTTTTTATTTCGTTAGATTCATTGGTTTTAGCTGTGGATAAGAAAGGGAAACATGCGAATGTTGACTTTGAAATTGCATTATGGGAAAGCTGGCTGAGATAGGTTTTTGACTACTGAGTACGACCTATAACGTTTATAAAGCAAATGTTATTTCATTCAAATATAAAATAATTTTTTATATAAACATAATATAATTGTTTTTCCCAATTTTATCCCCTAACTACTTTCTAACGAATGTTACGAAACGAAACAGATGAGTTTTGCTACAATCGCGTGAGTTACCGAGAAGTGTTAGTATTTATTTTACACCGTTAATGATAATTGAAACTACTGTGTTGTTTAAAAGCAGAGTAAACCTATCTGATATCAAATACATATAATTTCATTTGTTACGAAGTATGAGTGCCTAGAACCATAAGTGCCTAGAACCACTCGACCAAACAAACACTCTTAAAAATTAATAAAATATATTTTATAAAGCAACATGATTCCCTTGAACTAGGGTTTTATTTGGGAACATTAAAATTCTGATATTCCTTGCAAGGAAAAAAATTAAAGGTGGCAATGAACGTTTTCAGAAATATGCGCAAAATTACGAATATATTTACCTTTTTATTTTTATTGGGGACGAAATAAGATGTTAAAAATTTTTGTAGAAATACACTTCGTTATTATTGCTGAAAGCCGTGCCTTTCAAAGAAGTATTACGATCATACTTTTGTCAAATCACTTTTAAATTTTTGAAATAATAGTTGAAAAACTATTATAAGTTAGAAAACACAAGTAAATCAATTTATTGTTTGTTCTGTAGCAATACATCTCGTAAACGAGACCATATTCCAGTTTAAGAACGATTATATTCTGTAAGACACAATACAGCTGAACCATGGCTATATTTAAAACACCTATACTGCAACAGTTTCTTGTTATATTTTATAATATTGCATATTACGAAAGAACTTAAGGAAATGAAAAAAATAGTAAAACATGTTTGCTTTATCCGAGAATCGAAAATGTGGTTTTTGTTATTTATGCATGAAGTTTACTATAAATATAATTTTTAAAATCTTGTATGAACTAGATTACGTCCTTTATTTACGTAAGATTTCACTCACGCGCTGCCGGTATGCGCGTAAATTAATTTAACGTCTGTTAAATGTGTCACATTGAAGTTCGAGTGTCACTTTCCGGGAACTAAAAAAACGTTACGTATAGCACATTCCGCTTATTTTCTTTGCAGAAATATTCCGTTACAATGCAACTACAATACAAAAGAAGCTAGTTTTTTCTTTTGCCCAATGGACAAGTGATTAGTTCCGTATTTTATATTTCATTTAATCATTTGTTTGCGACAAAAATTAAAAAAGCACGAATTTATTCCTATAAATAAAATAGAAAACTGACTGACTGACTGACATATAAAACTGCAGCCCAAACCACTTGACCTAGAATCATGAAATTGTTTTGTGTGATATCCTCTTATGTCGTAGGCGAGCACTAAGAAGGGATTTTTCGAAGTTCGACCTCTAAGGGGGTGAAGAGGTAAAATGTGTTTCCGAAGTGACATTGATAGAACTTGGGCCTGATGGCCTATCATCGTGATTTCTACTTTAATATGTCACACATAAAAATGCATATTAGCCAATTTCAGGATTTTTCTAAATTCAACATTTAAGGCCATTCAAAGACCTTTAATGTGTTGCCGATTAACTATCGATAACCATCGAATCCTTAGGAAAAAAGATTTGGTTTTCGCATTAAAATGTTGCTTACATAAATACCCGAAGAGGGGTTTTAGAATTCTTTGAAATTCCCCAAACAGTACAAAAGGGAAAATGTGTTTTTTTGTTAATGGTCTATATCACTGTTTCACAGTTGACTATAGTCGTGATTTTTACTTCAATTTGTCACTTACACAAATATCTATGACAGGACTCCAAGACGTTTCAAAATTCATTAATTAAGGGGGTGAAAATATGTGAAGTGTGTTTTCGATTATTCCTCCATATCTATCGAACCAATCGAGATATCGAAGTGCTCTTGGTTTTAGATTTATTCATAAATATTTAGATTGATGCATTTACAAATATCCCAAATGCCATTCAAATATATTTTTCGAATTCACCCCTGAAGAGGTAAAAAAAAAGCAAGCTGTGTTTTCGATTCACTATATATATATATATATATATATATATATATATATATATATATATATATATATATATAGCGACGTGACTTTTGTTTAAGATTGATGCTAACTCAAATATCTGAAAAATGTTTTCACGAATTTTCGGAATTCATTACCTAAGGAGGTTAAAAGGTATGAAAGGTGATTAAATGTGTTTTTAATTAATCGTTCATATATATTTAACATAGCGGACTATTTTCGTGTTTTTCAGGTTCAAGAGACACCTGTTAAGTAGTCTAAAATGTGGTAGAAGGGTATTTCGAAATTCTGGCTCTTAGGACCTGAAAAAAACCTGGAATGAAGTTTAGATAAATTTTCGATACACATCGAATCCATCGAAATACATTAGGTTATTTTGTTGCTTCAGGATGATGATTACGTAAATGGCAGTAAAACGGTTTTAGATTTTTTAAAAATTCGAACTCTCAGTATTGCACGGCGGTCATATGTGAATTTTAATGAATGATCGAGTTTGCTTCTACTGAATTAGCTGTCGTCGTGATTTTAGCTTCAACTGGGTACTTGAACAATAATCTAAGTTGTGAAATTAAGATTTTCCGAAATTCGATACGTAAAGGGATGAGAAGGCATAAAATTGGTTTTCTATCAGACAATGATACTTATCTAAACAATAGAGATATTTAATAGGCGTTCACATCAGGATTATGCTTATGTAAGTACCTTAAAAAGTAATGCAACTTTTTTGTTTTGTAAGATAACTTTGTTAAGAAGAAAACATTGTTTGTGAACTTTCAAGACAGACGATCCGAAAAGCAAGTACGGCCAGCGATACATAAACTATACAGGAGTTTCACTCTGCAGTTATATCAAGACGTGTTGTACAACCTCTATGAGCCAGAATAATTAATTCTTAAAAGTAGTTTTCGTGAATAATTTCGATGTTATGTGGCGTAGTTGTATGTAGCTCTGATCTGTTGTTCAGGAAGTTCTGGAGTCAAATTTATTTAAAGTCTGTGAAAATGTGCATGTCTAACACACTAAAATGCAAGGAATATGAAATTAGTGCAATTTAGATGAAGTCCAAAAGTGGTGAAAATGGACTATGCAGTCCACTACGTTCCTAGTCAGCATAAGCCCACATCTCACTAACCTCAAGGTTGGAGCACCAAATACGTTTATATTTCCGCGAAAAATTATCCCGCCAAAACTCCTTAACGCCAAACTTCAAGTGAAGGTTTTGAAAAATAAATATGTTATTGAGGGCGACATCAACCATAGTTGTCCTCGAGGGACATAGTCTTAATACCACGTAAACTACGTATTTCATTCGATTACTCTCTTATATTTAACAGTCTGTAATTACCTCACAACGTCAACTTTGCTGTGACTATAGATAAGGCACAGTTGCTGTTACTGGCAGGGACAATCTCAAGACTGCTTTTAGGCGTGGACAGCTATAGCTACTTATCTTGCTGCAGAGTTAACTCAACTAGCTGAACTACCTGTCAGGTGTACAAAGAAGTAACTGCTCTGAGAAATACACGCGAGCAAAGCCACGGGCGTACTGGGGCCTGTTTAATAAAAACTACAAGTCGACAAGCTACATGTTACACGTTACAATTATAATCTTTACGAGTCTCATTTGCAAGTGTGTTTGAAAGAAAAACTTTCGACTTGTAAAATGAAATGTCTTGTTACAAGTCATTTGTAATTTTTCTATCTAAATTTACTATATATCTCGTGTTCTATGTCAGTAATATATATTTGTTTCAGCTTGGCTTTGTTATGATAAATACTTGAGAGTATTTCCGTAATTTAGTAACAAAATGATAGCAAATTTTCCAAAATGCTCACAGATAAAGTCTGTAACTTGTGTAATATTATTTATATTACTGTCATCCCTTCCCGATAATTCAACACCGTTCATAATGTTAAAAAATCTAATATCTAACATATGCCTCTAAACAATTTTCAAGATCTAATGAAACCTTTATTGTGTTTATAATGCAGTGACTCGCGATATATGAATATAAGTGATTGCTTCGTGTTACTATCATTATTGTGCTAGTGATAAAAAGCTAAGCTGTTAAATCAGTCACTTCAGAGAGTGCTTGGATATATTACAACATGTAGATTAGGAACTGAAAAAAATGAACTAACATTTTTTAAAATATAGTTTATACACAATATGAAGTTTTGATTTAATATTCTTATTACTACACAAGGTATTCAAAACATAAAAACATATTTGTACAAGACACGAAAATTCAGTAAATATTTATTTGAGTAGCTGTTGTTTTCTCTTAACCTGAAATTATAAATGTTATCTTCCATATCAATTTCAGTAAATAGAGTAAGATTCATATCAATTTAATGTTTTTAAAAACAACTGAAAACATATTATAATATAAATTCAACTTTCTTGGCATTAAGTATGAACCCCATCATTCATCTATTCAAACTTGTACATATTTTCACCTAGGCCGCAAGACTTGTATAAAATATTGCCGTATTTACAAGTGTTTGTTCGTACAAGTATTTTTAAGAACCAGTCACCACTAGACTTGTTAAAAATACTTGTGACTTGTACAACTGCACTTGTAGCAACCAGTTTCGACTTGTAGCTTTATGTAACACAAAATACTAATTTTTTACATGTTACAAGTGAATTCTCTTGTAACTTGTAGACTTGTGTTTTTATGAAACATGCTCCTGCTAGTTAACATATAAATCGACAATCGCATTTATTTCTAAGTATAAAATTGTTGACATTGGAATATAGAGTCTACTAGACCACTGTTAGTATTTCGAAGAAAATCCCAACATATATTATCTAATTTAATTGAAGATTTTATTGTACGACCACAAAGATTTTAAGTAGTTGTATTGTTTTCAAAAAGATTATTCAAACATTATGTAATAAATTTCAAGTAAACTTTTATTGCTGATCAGTTTCGAGTATCTGTTGAACCACACTTTCAACTTTAGACAGGCATCAATGTACCGTGCAATAGTGTCGCGAATATCGGCCTCCCATAAACACGACGTCGTAATCTCTGTTTAATTGACAAACACTATTACTTCGGGAATTTAAAGTTAAAGTTTAGAGTTAAAACTAGATTAAACAAAGTTGAACGGTTTTTGTAAAATCAATTTGCTTCACGTTCAAGCTTAAAATATTTGGTAACATGTAGGCAAAGCAAGAACTTGGTACACTGTTGAATATATGTTCTAAAATTATGTTGACAGAATTCTGTCGAAAAAATACCTTGATTTAATTTGTGGCATCCTGCCCGAAAAAGAATCGGTATCGATATAGGGCACGGATTTTCAAATTTGAATATTGTGTTTAGTGACACTGGTCACTGGGTTTTTGATTTCATTTTCTCTTCCCGTGCATTCCCAAACGGCTTCATATCTACCAAACGACATCCCAGACCGGCTCTGAAGGCGAAAGCTGTTAACAATCATCCAAATTTGTTCTTTTGATTTGTAGGAAACACTGACCATTCGATCTGCCTGGAATACCAGGTTAGAGAACGAGCTAATTTAAAAATTCGCCCATTCACTTACGTCTCTCGAATCGTGCTAGTGCTACCACGAGGCGTCAAAAATAAAGATGAATACAGAGTTTTTTGATTTAATTTATTGTGTAAGCATCGTATTCGCTCAATGCGCTGGTCAGTTGTTATTTTCGTATTAAAATGTCAAAAGGGGGCCCAGAATATAAAATGAAAGCAACATACGTGTTTGACTTTATCAGGAGAGAGGTAAAGCTGTGAAGTGTAAGAAATTAAAGAGTTTCATTTGAACATAAATAACTTAAATACAGTTGTTTGTACATTACGTACAACTTTATCACACAATAGACACCATTGGCCACAAAATTTTAATTTCTTTAAATATACTAATAACATATATTTATTATATGAGTACGTGTACAGAAGTACCGGTACTTCACTTCGTGATTGACGCCGTGAATGTTGGATTGAGTAGGGACCTAGGAGGCCTACAATGGTTTGTGGCAACACCGTGCCAGCAAGCGAGCATCTGGGTGAACGACTGAGTTCAAATAGGTCCATACCGGGTCTGCCCCTGTCCAAACGTCAAAAATTCGCAGTGAATGACAAACGTACTTGATCGTTCGTTTGGAAGTTTTGGATTAGTGAAGTATATAGAACGACTTATCACCTTTAGTATCAATGAAATAAACGAATGCACCTATTACATAGAACATTGCTGTGGCACCCTAGCGTTTACTTTACTGCGAATGGCCTTCTAAGTAATTTTTTATACCAGGTCACAGCGTATTTAAAAGAGTCAATGTGTTTTGCACAACATGATATTGAAGATAAACTAGAGGTCGCATCACACTCTTCTGTTTCAACACTGACTGTAAGATACATTAAGTTGTCGTGGAGGACACAGTAAAAATTAGTCTGAGCTATGCATCTCCTTCCCGCTCCTCTGCAGGCTACCACCTTCACCTTACATTTTCGTGTATACACTGAGGGTCGATATTTTCCTAACAGCTACTACACGGCTGTCGACTCTGTGTCGCCTCCTTATCGCCTCTTCTTCTCCTGTCCCGCTGTCCACGCACCTTCACGCTGTGAGAAGCCAAGATAACTGCCCACTATAGTATGTCGGCTAGACACATAGCTATATTCCTGCTGAGGGCCGCGGTGGTCGAGTGCTAAGACCTGCCGCCTCCCATCAAGGCGATCCGTGTTAGGTCCCCGGATTTTCGCATGCCGGTCAGCGAGTCTTCTCTGGGATTTCTATTTTCCCCCGCCTATTCATTCCAGCGCTGCTCCATACTCACCTCATGTCACCCTTCACCAGCGCTAAAGACTTCGATGTTGAGCGCTGGGTGAAAATCTCGTCAGTCTATCCATGCTCGTTATTGGTATATGGCATAAATCATTTTATTACAATTCCTATGTAAAAAGTAAACTTTATGTTCCTTTACTTTTTTAAGCTTATTATGTACTAGATTACTGTCTTGTAGGTATAGCAAAAGTTCATAATTATTGATGATAGACTTATGTATACCTTCCCTAATACGAGCCTTGGCTAAAGGGAACTTCTTTGAGAGAAATTAATTAAAAAAAAAAAAGGTATGATTAACTCAGTATTGAAAGGAATTGTTCTGAGTAAACGAATGAAAGTTTTTAAGTTTTTCTAGAGGGCAGAGGAAATATTACTGGCAAGAGTCGCTTTAGCACTTTGCTTGAATAACGAAAAATAAAAATAAAATAAAAAACTAAAAATAAAAAAAAAATTGTCGACTGAAATTCGCCTGGCTTGTGGTTTCAGTTTCTGCTTTATTATTTGGGACATTATTTTATGGCCACGATTTTGTCGTGAAAAGATCTTTGTCCGACTTTGTTTCAGTGCCTCAGGTACACATAGTTAGCAGCGCGTCTTTGTTCAGACACGTCTCTGGTTTGATTGCACCAATCAGAATATGATTATTATGACCCGTACCTCTGTAATTTTTCAAGGCAAGTGAGAGTAAATTCATCCATTTACAGGTGATGTAGCATAGCTGCAGATGTGTACATAACGCTGTTACATGCACTTCCCACAAACTAGAGTGGATAGCATTACACAACCTACATGATACTAAGCTTGGTTTTGCTAAGCACAACTAATGAAAATATGTGAACAGATTTATCAGTTAGTGTGTGTTGTTTCACTTACTTTTGTAAAACGTAGTATTATTGCAATTTTGGTGCTAGAGAAGTTAAACATTTTAAATGAAAGATGCTACAGAACAATTTAATACATGATTATTTCCCTTGGCTAGGATAGTTAATGCCTTTACTAATATACAATTTGAAGTGATATCATGTGGTGAAACACAACCCAAAACAACATTTTAAGTTACTCACTAACATGCTTAGTTAGTCACCAATCACCAGCGCCGGGGAAAAGGGAACATTTTCATGGTTCTGACAAATTTTCACAAATTACTGAAAAGGTATTTAACTAACTCAGAGCAGTTATTTCAGGATTGATTAGTAAACATTTGTCACAATAAAACTGACACCACAGCACTGATTTAAAAATGTACAATAATATTATATATCCAAATGAGTTAGTCAGGTATTGTTAAAGGCTCTCTGGTGATAGTAACTTCTGACGTAAATTCTGTAGCTTTAGTTTATGGCGTACGATCCTTAGAATTTTCTTGAACAATACCAGGACCCTTCGTTAAGAGCATATCCCACGTTCGGAAGTTCTAGCTGGGGTTCTCAGTTGTTGAAAATGAACTCAACCCAGGTCTCTTCTAAAACTATTTTTTGTGTCCTTGTCCTTGTTTGAAGCTATTCAAAAGATACATCCATTTCTCACCGCCTGCCAAACTAAACACACATTTTATACTGTTTATAGCAACGAGGAATTTCACCCAGAGTTAACACTTTACTCGTTGACATCAGCACTTTTAAGAATTTATTGCTAATTTTTACTCATATCACGTTAAACCAATTAAAATTCATGATAATTTTTTTTTTTACATTTGAAATTTTACGTACCTGTTGTAAAATCATCGACACTAGTAAAGTTGAGTATCATTGCAACATTGGCATATACAAAGTTATCATCTGTCAAAGGTACAAACTATTAGAATAATTTTACATTTCACAGATAGTCCTCTCACTAGATAGAGTAGCTTTTAGTGACTATTATGTAAAAATCAAGGAAGTGAAAAATACGGATTTATACATTAACACTCAATAATCAGTCCTCATGACTTCTCTCGGCTTCGAGAAAAAATATATTATTAAATGCATAATCCTATTGAAGTTTTTAAACATAAATATTTAAGTTAACGTTGTGTGCACTATATCAAAATCAAAAACTCTGTCCATCTGTCCAACATTTACCTTAACTTTTGAATGCGTAAATAATTATTGCGCATTGTCTGCAATTTCTTTCTCGTTAAATCTAATAACTATTTGCATTAAGAGCGTCATCTTAAGATTCCATGCCATAAAAAAATATGCTAGTAGATTGAACAAATATATACTACACAACAGTAGTAGTGTAGTATAGCCGATTCTATTGCAGGAGCCTAGGAGCGGGATCCGGGATCTGTTCAGCTTGTGTCTCGTAATTATTTGTGTAAGGTCTTGGTTAATGTCCGTTGTCTTGATACCTAGCTACCCTCATTGGCTCAACCTTCTATCTTGTTTTTTTTTAATTAGTTTTATTGTTGCCCTCTAGGTAGGGCTGCCAGTAGTCACTGATCGTCTCCTAGATGGCGTTGATTATTAAGACTTTGGTGCTGAGTCTTTCCACGAGAAGAGCTAGTAGCTATACCAGTCGTATTAATTCTAGTGTCGTCTGCTAGATAGCATTGATGTTGTATGTACTACTGGTTTAATCCGTCTCAATTTCCAATTATCACCATTAAGAGCGTTACCGTACCTAACCTAACCTAACTTAACCTGGCCTGTCCTTCTAACAAGTTACACTTCTAGCCTTGTTTCTGTTCTTCCTTTAACCTAACACTTATTTTACCTTGTATGTCTGTCTTGTACCATAGTACACTGCTAGGAATTCTTCTAGTATGTTGCATTCTCGTAAGGCATTGAATATGTTCCACACGTGTAGGTCTTAGAATATTTTTTTCTATAAGGTGTTTATAAGTAGTGTAGGGTAGTATTATTTTACCTCTAGTAATAAATGTCTTCTTCTAATTCTTGTAATTCGTTATTCTTGCTTTGCTTTGTCAGGGCTTGGTAGAATTTAAGTTACGGCTAGGCCATTTATTTAATATGTTTTTAATGCTGAAGTCATAACTTAACCTGACCTCCTACCATGTTACATATTTAACCTTGTCACCGTCTATTTCTTTAACCTAATACTTTTTCCTTTGTTTGTATGACCAATAGTATTTTTTTAACCAGTTTTATAAATTTTAAGTTTTTTTTATCATGTTGTAGCTTTTACACATCCTCGACTGCGAGTTAGTTTCTTTTTTTTTTCTCTTTTTATTGTTTACTTTATTAACATTTATGGTGTTACTTTCGTATATGAAAGTTTCACCTTGAAATGCAAGATAATATATTTTTTTTATTGCTTATGCGTAGAAGGAATGGTCAATTTGTTTTGTGCTAAATTTTTTATACGTTATATTTCTGTTCTTTAAATATTTTCCTTTTCGTATAAGTGTTTTACGTATGTTATCCTTTTATCTCTCCCTCCCACCCTCTCTCCTTCCCTCTCTCTTACTCTCTCCCTCCCTCTCTCTCTCTTATTCTCTCTCTCTCTCTTATTCTCTCTCTCCCTCTCTCTCTCGTGCTCTCTCATTCTCTCGCGTTCTCTCCCTCTCTCTCTCTCACCTTCTCTCTAGGATATTGCATGTTGGTTTTTATGTGTTAGACCTTTAAAGACTGTTTTTCATTTTACATATTTGGTTTGAGTCATTATCATCTGTGTTGAACTTTGGTATATGATTTCTTGTATCGCACAGTAACTTTTCGTACTTTCGGTTAAGTATTTTTCTTGTATGTAAGTTATTGTATATTTTTTTATTTAATTTTTTGTCGGTGTCTGGAACTTTGAAATACTGTTTTTCTTAATCTTCCATTATAACTATTTTCTGCAATTAAAAATCTAATGTTTTTCCATAGGCGCCGGAACTACTTTTACCCTGATGACGGTGCTCGTAACTATTTGTTTTAGGCTCTAAAATATTTTACTTTATGTTATGTGTATGTACTTTTAAAATTAAATGAATCTTGTTTATTTTGTTGATGTGTTTGGCCCGTGGTTCTTCAGTTATACGTTTTTTATGCTACTGAACACCGACCTTATGTTAGGTCTGACTAATATCATTATACCAGTCAACATATATTAACATAGCATTTTGTCACCTAGCCGTGCACTAACTCTACCTTTTCCTGACACAGTAATGAACTCATTAATTTTGCTTTTTGGGAAAAAATGTTTTTGCAATAAAAATACAACATAATATATTTTTTAGAATTTTATTGAGATAATTTATTATTTTGCACACATTTCTATTCAATATCATTCTCGAGCTGTTGTGAGACATCATGTCTAACTGATAACTGTACTCAGTGATGCGGTGGTGTTCCTTGTTTCGCAGTGTAGTCATTGAGAGTCTCGTAATTTCTGCAGTAGTTTTATAGTAGCTGCTAGTAGTGTACCTCACGTCTCTTCTTTGCAGTCCACTAGCAATGTAGGTGTTGCATTAGTTACTAGGCTTTGCCAGATAATTATGTCGTTTCAACTTTTTGTACGAACTTTTTCGCCGTAGCCAGGTTGTAAGTCACAGTCGGGAGAGAAACATTTTTTAACACACTAATAACATTCAGTACATTTGTTAGGGAAATAGTGTGCTACAGTGACAAATTTAATATAAATAGTCTAATGAACATGACGTAACTTTTAGTCAGTGTATCCATCTGGTAGAGAGTTTAATACATCTTAGCACACGCATAGTTTTTCGTCTAGACAAATAAGCGTCAGTTTTTTGCTACACTTGAAATAAAGCTGCTTTTTCCATAATCTTATACTATGTACAGTTACTTGCATAACGTTCTCTCTCTGTTCAAAGCTCTGATGTAGTCCTGGAAGGTAATTTTCTTTTTGATCACAAATTTGTGAATTCCTTTACCCTTTATCTATACACTCTCGCAGAAACACCTATAGGCATACATCTTCGCACGCAGTCCTACAAACTCAGTCATATGCACACAGTTACATTCGTCTTTGAATTTGCGTACAAAATTTTTGTTTTTAGGCGAGTAGCATGAATAGGCCGAAGTATCGAATTCATTCAGTATAATTAAAATCGAAGTAGTTTTAGTACTAGATTTCACTGAGTACACGAGAATATAATGTAGGTAGCTTTAAGAACACACACAAGAGCACGATGTAGTTGTCTGACATTGTCAAAGTCAAGAGAGAAGCTACAGGGTGCAATGTCACATGACACTGCCTTCGTGACTTTCTGACACCTGCATAGTGTCGGTAACATCCGCCCACGTGCATACCGCTGCGCTGTGCGAGACGTCCGTGTGGGAAGCGCAGGGCAAGCACTCTCGCATGTCACTGTCGCGTGGAGCAACCTGACTCGACTCTGGACTCTGGACTCTGCTTGCACACCTGTGCGGTGTCTGGTAACATCCGGCCTCGCTGCTGGACTGAGTCTGGGAAGTACACAGCTGTACATTTCTCCAAGGCACAGTCTATGTATGTATCCGATGTATGCAGAAACACTGTTCTGACGAGAACAATAGCAAAGCCTATTATATGTACTACCACACCCTACCTCGCTGCAGCCCAGTGCCAGACACTTCCTACCCTCGTATTACATTTTAAGTCTAAAGATAAATATTGTCACTACTACAATGATAGCTCAGTGGTAGCATGTTTTTAATTTAATTTAATGGTCAAGGGTTCGAATCTCTATCAGGAAATGATTGGTTTTTATCGGAACTATAATTTATTTTGCTGAATTCAAAGCGTGCACGTACAGGACTTTTACCAGTACGAAATTTTAGTCTCATACTTGCAGACTCTACAGCTATCAAAATAATTGTATTTTATGTGTTAAAATAAGGTGACGCGAGAGTTGCACGCGCGGACTTGTAATATGGAGATCGTGGGTTCAAATACTAGTACATTCACACTGATATTTTTGTTTACCAAATGTATTCCGAAATCACTCAAGAACATTGCTTTATATAACTTCTGAATATGTGTAAGCACTTTCATGTTTTCCTGTTTGCCTGTTTGTTTGAGTGATTTGTTCCATTCCTGATCGAGATGGACAACGCGTAAAAAAAATTACACATCTACTGTATAACCTATCTACTTATAATCATTTATTCATATATAAGTTAACTAAACATACTTAAAATCATGTCCACTGCTTGACGCATAGACACAAATACTCTCTTAGCTCCACACGGAACTATGTACATACATTCCGAACACATCACTGGAAGCACAACACATAGCACATCACAATGTCTCAGTGAGAGACATCACATGCATTTCCCTTTCGGATTAACACTAATGTTTTCTCAAACTTAACAAGAAAACTACTTACTATAGTATTATAGCTACACATAAAGTCGTATAGATGCGTTTCTATATTATTCCATGCTTTTAAATTCATATTGCAGTTATGTATACGCGACGCGGAAACATTAAACAAGCATGGATATAGATTGTTAACACTGTGAGTAGATTTTATCACTGGATGATCCCATCCATTATAGACATTCACTTTTCATCTACAACAGACATCATATACGATGCGCAACATGAATGTAAAATACATTATATACTAATAAACGGGAACTAATATTTTTACGTGTAAAGCTTTTTCTCCATTCACTTACATACACAGCATGTAAATTATAAATAAATTTTAATATTTTATACCTTCAAGAGTTTCTTCCGTACACATTCCAGCTCTAATACATCTTAATTTCCTTTTTAAAGTTCATATCTCAGTCCGATTTGAATCCAACCATTCTAAATCATATAAGTTCTTCCAGCAATAATGTAATCGATGTTGAGAACCGACCAAAATCTCTCACTCACCCTTATGTTCCCATAAGTAAATAAAATATATGAACCTTATCACATTAATTAACACGACGTCTAACTTATTTACAAAACTAGCATTTCTACATTACTCGTCTTAACTATAAATGCCCCCCTTCCTCATACCCTACACACATTTATCGTAGTCGGACTCATAACCTAACTATGAAGAAAGTAATCACATTAGTCCGTGCAAATTTTACAGTTCTTCCAAAAATATTGAAAGATTCGATCAGTAATTTTTTTATTCAAATACTACAGCTATTCATATTTTACTTTACTTTATCATAAACATACCATGCAAAATTACACCTGTTCATAAAAAGAACATTTAACATGATGAAACTAAAGTTTGCTAAAACATTGAATATAGGTAAGCATCCATCGAACCCGGGTTCAGTAAAGCGCGAAATGTCGGTACACTAACAGCTGCTAACGGCAAGTTACACCACACGCAAGGCTACACAGTGATTCGCAATGGCGGACATCATTCTTTATGTAACATAGCAAGCTGAATTTGACTACCAAATATAAAAACTAGAATTTCTTTGCTACCTTCTGTATTTGTCAGGTCTGTTTGTACCTCGGAGAGGAGTTTCGCGCAGAGTATTGTTTTACAAAACTACTCTTTGTCAAGTATATTCTGTTAGGAGTCGGTTTGTACGAGTTACCTTGTAAAAGTTACAACCAAGTTACTTCAGATCTTTCTATCTCTTTCTTCACATATATCATTTCAGTCTAACTTTAAGCTCACTAACCAAAAGAAATTAAAAACTTACACGTATTTATTGATTCAATGTTTAACCTACACATATGACGAGTCCTTCAGTAACATCACATCAACTATGAATTCACATCTTTTTTCTACCCTATACATACCTAATCAAGTCAAACATTAGCATAAATAACTAAAATTACAAGTTTACACATACTTGGTAATAATAATCTTAATGTAAAAACTGACTATGCAACAACAGTTCTATTCACCTGATATAGCGTACATGATTAAATTTTTCCAATATTTTCTGCAAACATAATGAAACCTACCATTAACGAAAAAATCTATATCATAAAGAACCGATCCATACATACCAGAATTGGATTTTTTACTAATTTATAGACCCAATACAAAAAAATACATAAAACTACCAAAGTCGAGTTACTCCTATCAAATCTCAGAAGAAAAATTTTTTTTTCCTATTCACATCTAAAATTAATAGAATTATTGAATATCTCATTCGTCATAAAATATTTCACTTCTGCGATGTCGTTTCGTAATCTCAAGCTCAGCACTTTTGCTTTTAACTTACCCTTCTCTTTTATATTAGCATTCTTATTCATATTTTTTTTTTTGCTATCTACGTGTTCACCTTCCACATTTGTTCTGAATTTGAACATTGATAAAATAAATTACGAAGCTTCAAAGAACACTTCCATAAAATATTTACCATTCCAAATCTTGTCGAACTAACATAACTTCCGGGTAGTTATTAGCACACTTAGCTGCAATACCTATCTATAGCATCATCTTCAGTCTTTTCTGTAACCATCTAGCCCTACTAGTCAAATATTACATACTTTCTATCCTACTGTAAAACGCTACCTATCATCACTCAATCCATAGCCCAGCGTCACTTGTAATATTCGATTTACAAATTACCTACTAAATTATTAGGCTAGATCAAACATACAATCAACTTATCATTTTATATTTATATGCATCCAAATAAAACCATACATCCGAAAGCACATTATCTTCCTAACGATTCATACCTTACAATATTATCTTAGCATTCATTAACCAACCGAGGCAGGTCACATAGTAAACTAATCGATACTGTACGTTAAGTCAATATAAACAGATATTTCCAAATAATATACAAACTGCACTATTCAACCACATATCTTAACACTACCGAATTCCGTCCCTGTTATATCAATTATCAGTAACTGAATCATGCTTTATACGTTATCATCTCCAGTACATACATGCCAGACAAAACATAGCTGATATTAATTCTTCGCTAAACTTTTTTAAGACTTTCAAACCTACAGGTCGTACTCATCCATCAAACAAAACCAATTATCATCTAGACAAACTACTTACTTGTACTTCACCAGACATACTACTCAGTCAGGTAATACACACAAGACACCATTGGAACATACTATTGAAACACATGTAAAAATCCAATGAAATATACCTCAAACTAAACCAATCTCCATGTAAAATGTGAAACTCGCTGACTACATAATCGCATCACTTACCGATTTATAAATATTGTCGGTTAAATTCCGTGATTTTAAATACAGACGAGCCTTCAAAAGTATACTTGTTTGTAGGTTACTGTTATATAAATACATTTGTGGAGAAATTTTTTATTTACCTTTTTTCTATTGCGTAATATTTTTTTTCGTTTCTTCACCTTTCCAAATTACATTATCAACGGACACTGTGTTAAGTATAGGAATTACGTATTAACTGTTGGTAGCTTCTGCGTTTTGCTTTCGAAGTGTTGTGGGTGGAAGAAAAACACGAACATTATGCTAATGTACTGGGTACGTACTGTACCTAATGTCAGATTTATTCTTGTTAAAATTATTAAGTAGTTGTATAAAAATTGAATAAATCGGACGGTTCCCTATATATATATATATATATATATATATATATATATATATATATATATATATATATATATATATATATATATATTGCTGTCCGGATTAGTTATATATTTAAAGTAAAGTATTTCTACTTTATAATGCACGTATAAAAGTATATTTCTTAGCAACTGAACAAAATATAAAGACTTTATACGATAGCGAACTCTATAATAGTGTGGCTGTGTTAAGAAAGAAATAATCAAACTGGTATAAGTTTCCGTAAGACTGCGAGACGGTAGGTACTAGTTAGAATACTGGTACATACAAATGCAAGAATAGAAGTTTTGAAGTATCAACATCGCTCGACATCTTTTAATGTGTGTTGTAGACATTCATATAGCGAATTTTATTTTCAGGGCACAATAACATCAAAGTTTAAGTTTCAATGACGAGAGAAAGAAACAGGGTGGTAGTATGTGCGGTACGTCAAGATGTCTTTACATTGTTGAAATCGACAAACGTTATTACAGTAGAAGGATAGATACTCGAAACCAAAAGTATAATTAAAATTATATTCAGTACAAGGGTTTATACGTCGCGATGTACAAAATGATGTATCTCCAGCAGGCGAAATAACTTTTGAAAATTGTTACATAGATGTACGTACGGGTCTTCACTTTCTAGTATTTATAGTGTAAACGTTAATTTTATATCCGTCATAAGTATACATATTTTTTAAAACAACAACTATAATCAGCGATAAAAAGAAATAAATTTGTCAAATTTTCGAGCTCCGAACCAAGGACGAAGTCATCGCCAGCGTACTTACTGATGAAATTCTTATTTCAGCCGTGTATAGGCTTTACGAAATCGGGAAATCACTAATAAGAAAATATTAAAATGTTACGGAAAATGCGTTTCTGTCTTTAAGTCGTCGGTATTTTTACTAATCGTCTGCAACGAGCACGTTTTTCACATCAGCTTTACTCTATTCGAGTCATAAACTAGCAGAATACTAATTATATACATACAATTGGCTTAAGAACGATGCTTAGTACCAGATTTATCCTTGTTAAAATTGTTAAGAACTAGTATCGCAATTAAATTAATTGCATTGCGTACGGCTCCCTTTATGTATTGTAGTCCGAATTAGTTATATATTTTAAGTAAAGTAGATTATTTCTACCTTATAACGCATTATAAAAGTTGTTTACTAATCAACTTAGCCAATCTTCCTTGATAATTAGTATATTCGATAGCGAACTTTGTAACATTATAGCTTTGATTAAAAATAGATAATCAAACTGGTATAAATTTTCATAAGACTGCGAACCGGCAGGTACTAGTTAAAATATAGGTACATACAAACGCAAGAGTACATTTTTGAAGTATCAACATTGCTCGACATCTTTTACTATATGCTGTAGGCTTCCCTATAGCGAATTTTATTTTCAGAGAACTATAACGTCAAAGTTATGTTACAATGACGGGAAAAATGCGGTGGTCGTATGTGTGGTTCGCCAAGATGCTAACATGCGTCTTTACACTTTAGAGATCGACAAACATTACAATAGAGAGGTAGATACTAGGAACCAAAAGTATAATTTAATTTGCAGTCAGTACAAGGGATTATACGTCGCGATGTACAACATGATGTATCCCCAGAAGGCGAAATAATGTTTTAAAACATGTTACATAGCTGTACGTACGCTTCTTCGCCTTCTAGTATTTATAGTGTGAAAGTTAATTTTATATCCGTCATAAGTATACATATTTTTTTTAAAACAACAACTGTAATCAGTGATAAAAAGTAATAAACTTGTTTAATTTTCGAGCCCCGAACCAAGGGCGAAGTCATCGCGAGCGTACTTACTGATGGAATTCTTATTTCGGCTGTGTATAGGCTTTAGGAAAATCGGAAAATCACTCATGGGAAATATTAATGTGTTACGGAAATGCGGTTTGGTATTGAAGTAGGCGACATTTGTACTAACTGTCTGCAACAAGCACGTTTTTCCTATCAGGTTTATTCTAGTCGAGTCATAAACTAACAGAATATTACTAATTTATTTAATTGGCTTAAGAACGATGCTTATAGCATTAAGTAAAGCGACAACGGTATTTACATTACTGGCACCTGTCCTGCATAACTCTATCCAATAAGTACGACACTAAAGGATATGGTTTCATACTAAGGAATGTATGTCACCACTACACATGAATGTGTATATAATAATACTCTAGCAGACATTCATACGTATCTGGAATAATGCGAACAAATTACATTAAGAGTATTTTTGTGCGGCCTGTCTATAATTAAAAAACATGTACGCCTGTATCGTAAGTGTGTACTATTAACAGCAATAAATATCCTTTTATCATTCATGCAGTAAATGCCTACTTTATAATACTTAGATAACTGAAAATGTAAGTCTCGGATTTTAAGCAGGGCGTGTGTGAGATAGTTACGTTTACTTACGGCAACAGCAATTTGCGGAAGAGGGGAAAGGAGGCGGGAGCTGAGCTGCGACAGGTTGTAACGCGTGCGCCGATGATAGAGCGAAGAGGGTGGAGAGGGGAAGGCAAAGTAGAAAACTGCGTGGTTATATAAAAATTATAGCCAGTTCCTTGTTGGATGCTGAAGAAGTCGGGTGCTGTCCGTCATGACTGGGAGATGTGCAAGTAAGTATCATAATTAATTGCTGAATTTATCGGAAATAGATCGGGGATAGATTCGAGATTGTAGGATGGTGTTATAAATATAGAACTAAGTACCGTAGGTCTTTACTTGCGTAATGATTCGTCACCACTTGTCTGCTATATTTTACTACGTTTTTATTGCCGCATTTCGTAAATATAAAGAGAAAATATAACATTTTATTATTATTTATTAATTAAACTTATCAAAATTAGGACACTATGCCGTTTACAGTGTGATACACAATTTAAACAATCAATTAAATCATGAATATGCGATAAAAGTTGAAAACATACACAAAAAATGTCATTTTTAACATTTACGGAAAAAACATAATAAATTGATTAAATTACTTATTTGAAGCCCTATTACATCGTCGTCGTTCATTACTTAACCTGAGAAAAGCATTTCGTACACTAGAAACTTAATATAGACATTTTTTTTGTTTAGTGTCACATAGTCCATTGTTGCATGGAAAGCTAGTAGATGGAAATTGGTGGTACGGGGCAGGGGGCTCTGATGACATCATAAACTATAAGTGACCTTGAAATAAAAAATTTACTTAAAAAATTTTTTTTTGAAAATTTGTATTTTTTTTTAATTTTGGAGAATTTTATAAAATTTTGGAAATTTATGAATTTTGGAAAATTTTGGAAAATTTTGAAAGTGATGTCGTCCAAGATGGCGGCCCTGACATCATCGGGGTCAAGGTCATGGGGTCAAGTTCATGGGGTCAAGGTCACAAGGTCAAAGGTCAAGGTCAATAACCAAGGTCAAGGTCAACCTCAAAACCTAAGCCCTCAGCCCCTGTCCCGGGATCGGCATTTTGTACTGAATAAAATTTTAATTATACTTTTGGTTTCGAGTATCCATCCTTCTACCGTAATAACGTTTGTCGATCTCTACAATGTAAATACATCTTGACGTACCGCACATACTACCACCCTGTTTCTTTCTCTCGTCATTGAAACTTAAACTTTGATGTTATTGTGCCCTGAAAATAAAATTCGCTATACGGATGTCTACAACACACATTAAAAGATGTCAAGCAATGTTGATACTTCAAAACTTCTATTCTTGCATTTGTATGTACCAGTATTCTAACTAGTACCTACCGTCTCGCAGTCTTACGGAAACTTATACCAGTTTGATTATTTCTTTCTTACACAGCCACACTATTATAGAGTTCGCTATCGTATAAAGTCTTTATATTTTGTTCAGTTGCTAAGAAATAAACTTTTATACGTGCATTATAAAGTATAAATACTTTACTTTAAATATATAACTAATCCGGACAGCAATATATATATATATATATATATATATATATATATATATATATATATATAGGGAACAGTACGATTTATTAAATTTTTATACAAGTACTTAATAATTTTAACAAGAATAAATCTGACATAAGGTACAGTACGTACCCAGTACATTAGCATAATGTTCGTGTTTTTCTTCCACCCACAACACTTCGAAAGCAAAAAGCAGAAGCTACCAACAGTTAATACGTAATTCCTATACTTAACACAGTGTCCGTTGATAATATAATTTGGAAAGGTGAAAAAACGAAAAAAATATTACGCAATAGAATAAAGGTAAATAAAAAATTTCTCCACAAATGTATTTATATAACAGTAACCTACAAACAAGCATGCTTTTGAAGGCTCGTCTGTATGTAAAATCACGGAATTTAACCGACAATATTTATAAATCGGTAAGCGATTCGATTATGTAGTCAGCGAGTTTCACATTTTACATGGAGATTGGTTTGGTTTGAGGTATTTTTCATTGGATTTTTACATGTGTTTCAATAGTATGTTCCAATGGTATTTTGTGTGTATTACTTGACTGAGTAGTATGTCTGGTGAAGTACAAGTAAGTAGTTTGTCTAGATGATAATTGGTTTTGTTTGATGCATGAGAACGACCTGTAGGTTTGAAAGTCTTAAAAAAGTTTAGCGAAGAATTAATATCAGCTATGTTTTGTCTGGCATGTATGTACTGGAGATGATAACGTATAAAGCATGATTCAGTTACGGATAATTGATATAACAGGGACGGATTTCGGTAGTGTTAAGTTATGTGGTTGAATAGTGCAGTTTGTATATTATTTGGAAATATCTGTTTATATTGACTTAACGTACAGTATCGATTAGTTTACTATGTGACATGCCTCGGTTGGTTAATGAATGGTATGATAATATTGTAAGGTATGATTCGTTTGGAAGATAATGTGCTTTCGGATGTATGGTTTTATTTTGATGCATATAAATATAAATTGATTAGTTGATATTATGTTTGATCTAGCTTGATAATTTAGTAGGTAGTTAGTAAATCGAATATTACAAGTGACGCTGGGCTATGGATTGAGTGGTGATAGGTAGCGTTTTACAGTAGGATAGAAAGTATGTAATATTTGACTAGTAGGGCTAGATGGTTACAGAAAAGACTGAAGATGGTGCTATAGATAGGTATTGCAGCTAAGTGTACTAATAACTACCCGGAAGTTATGTTAGTTCGACAAGATTTGGAGTGGTAAATCTTTTATGGAAGTGTTCTTTGACGCTTCGTAATTTATTTTATCAATGTTCAAATTCAGAACAAATGTGGAAGGTGAACAAGGAGATAGTAAAATAAATATGAATAAGAATGCTAATATAAAAGAGAATGGTAAGTTATAAGCAAAAGTGCTGAATTTGATTACGAAACGAATTCGTAGAAGTGAAATATTTTATGACGAATTAGATAATCAATAATTCTATTAATTTTAGATGTGAATAGGAAAAAATTTTTTTTTCTTCTGAGATTTGATAGGAGTAACTCGACTTTGGTAGTTTTATGTATTTTTTTGTATTGGGTCTATTAAATTAGTAAAAAATCTAACTCTGGTATGTATGGATCGGTTCTGTATGATATAGATTTTTTCGTTAATGGTAGGTTTTAATATGTTTGCAGAAAATATTGGAAAAATTTAATCATGTACGCGATATCAGGTGAATAGAACTGTGGTTGCATAGTCAGTTTTAACATTAAGATTATTATTACCAAGTATGTGTAAACTTGTAATTTTAGTTATTTAAGCTAATGTTTGACTTGATTAGGTATGTATTGGGTAGAAAAAAGATGTGAATTCATAGTTGATGTGATGTTACTGAAGGACTCGTCATATGTGTAGGTTAAACATTGTATCAATAAGTACCTGTAAGTTTTTAATTTCTTTTGGTTAGTGAGCTTAAAGTTCGACTGAAATGATATATGTGGAGAGTGAGATAGAAAGATCTGAAGAAACTTGGTTGTAACTCTTACAAGGTAACTCGTACAAACCGACTCCTAACAGAATATACTTGACAAAGATTAGATTTGTAAAACAATACTCTGCGCGAAACTTCTCTCCGAGGTACAAACAGACCTGACAAATACAGAAGGTAGCAAAGAAATTCTAGTTTTTATATTTGGTAGCCAAATTCAGCTCGCTATGTTTCATAAAGAATGATGTCCGCCATTGCGAATCACTGTGTAGCCTTGTGTGTGGTCTAACTTGCCGTTAGCAGCTGTTAGTGTACCGACATCTCACGCTTTACTGAACCCGGGTTCGATGGATGCTTACCTATATTCAATGTTTTAGCAAACTTTAGTTTCATCATGTTAAATGTTCTTTTTATGAACAGGTGTAATTTTGCATGGTATGTTTATGATGGACTCATGTAAAGTAAAATATGAATAGCTGTAGTATTTGAATAAAAAATTACTGATCGAATCTTTCAATATTTTGGAAGAACTGTAAAATTTGTTTCTGCACGGACTAATGTGATTACTTTCTTCATAGTTACCGGTAGGTTACGAGTCCGACTACGATAAGTGTGTGTAGGGTATGAGGAAGGGGGGCATTTATAGTTAAGACGAGTAATGTAGAAATGCTAGTTCTGTATATAAGTTAGACGTCGTGTTAATTAATGTAATAAGGTTTATATATTTTTATTTACTTATGGGAACATAAGGGTGAGTGAGAGATTTTGGTCGGTTTTCAACATCGATTACATTATTGCTGGAAGAACTGATATGACTTAGAATGGTTGGATTCAAATCGGACTGAGATATGAACTTTAAAAAGGAAATTAAGATGTATTAGAGCTGGAATGTGTACGGAAAAAACTCTTGAAGGTATAAAATATTAAAATTAATTTATAATTTACATGCTGTGTATGTAAGTGAATGGAGAAATAGCTTTACACATAAAAATATTATTTCCCGCTTATTAGTATATAATGTATTTTACATTCATGTTACGCATCGTATATGATGTCTGTTGTAGATGAAAAGTGAATGTCTATAATGGATGGGATCATCCAGTGATAAAAACTACTTACAGTGTTAACAATCTATATCTATGCTTGTTTAATGTTCCCGCGTCGCGTATACATTACTGCAATGTGAATTTAAAAGCATGGAATAATATAGAAACGCGTCTATACGACTTTATGTGTAGCTATAATACTATAGTAAGTAGTTTTCTTGTTAAGTTTGAGAAAACATTAGTGTTAATCCGAAAGGGAATTGCATGTGGTGTCGCTCACTGAGACATTGTGATGTGCTATGTGTTGTGCTTCCAGTGATGTGTTCGGAATGTATGTACATAGTTCCGTGTGGAGCTAAGAGTGTATTTGTGTCTATGCCTCAAGCAGTGGACATGAGTTTGAGTAGTTTTAGTTAACTTATATATGAATAAATGATTATAAGTAGATAGTTTATACAATAAATGTGTAATTTTTTTTATGCTTGGTCCATCTCGATGTGATCAGGAATGGAACAAATCACTCAAATAAACAGGCAAACAGGAAAACAAGAAAGTGCTTAAACATCTTCAGAAGTTATGTAAAGCAATGTTCTTTAGTGATTTCGGAATACATTTGGTAAACAAAAATATCGGTGTGAATGTACTGGTATTTGAACCCACGATCTCCATATTACAAGTCCGCGCGTGCAACTCTCGCGTCACCTTATTTTAACACATAAAATACAATTATTTTGATAGCTGTAGAGTCTGCAAGTATGAGACTAAAATTTCGTACTGGTAAAAGTCTTGTATGTGCACACTTTGAATTCAGCAAAATAAATTATAGTTCCGATAAAAACCAATCATGCCCTGATAGAGATTCGAACCCTGGACCATTAAATTAAATTAAAAACATGCTACCACTGAGCTATCATTGTAGTAGTGACATTATTTATCTTTAGACTTAAAATGTAATAGGAGGGTAGGAAGTGTCTGGCACTGGGCTGCAGCGAGGTAGGGTGTGGTAGTACATATAATAGGCTTTGCTATTGTTCTCGTCAGAACAGTGTTTTTCTTTGCATACATCGGATACATACATAGACTGTGCCTTGGAGAAATGTACAGCTGTGTACTTCCCAGACTCAGTCCAGCAGCGAGGCCGGATGTTACCAGACACTGCACAGTTGTGCAAGCAGAGTCCAGAGTCCAGAGTCGTGTCAGGTTGCACCATGCGACAACGACGTGCGAGAGTGCTTGCCCTGCGCTTCCCACACTGACGTTTCGCACAGCGCAGCAGTATGCACGTGGGCGGATGTTACCGACACCATGCAGGTGTCAGAAAGTCACGAAGGCAGTGTCATGTGACATTGCACCCTGTAGCTTCTCTCTTGACTTTGACAATGTCAGACAACTACATCGTGCTCTTGTGTGTGTTCTTACAGCTACCTACATTATATTCTCGTGTACTCAGTGAAATCTAATACTAAAACTACTTCGATTTTAATTATACTGAATGAATTCGATACTTCGGCCTATTCAGGCTACTCGCCTAAAAACAAAAAGGTTATATGCAAATTCAAAGACGAATGTAACTGTGTGCATATGACTGAGTTTGTAGGACTGCGTGCGAAGATGTATGCCTATATGTGTTTCTGCGAGAGTGTATAGATAAAGGGTAAAGGAATTCACAAATTTGTGATCAAAAAGAAAATTACCTTCCAGGACTACATCAGAGCTTTGAACAGAGAGAGAATGTTATGCAAATAACTGTACATATAATAAAATCATAGAAAAAGAAGCTTTATTCCAAGTGTAGCAAAAAACTGACGCTTATCTGTCTAGACGACAAACTATGTGTGTGCAAAGATGTATTAAACTCTCTACCATATGGATACACTGACTAAAAGTTACGTCATGTTCATTAGACTATTTATATTAAATTTGTCACTGTAGCACACTATTTCCCTAACAAATGTACTGAATGTTATTAATGTGTTAAAAAATGTTTCTCTCCCGACTGTGACTTACAACCTGGCTACGGCGAAAAAATTCGTACAAAAAGCTGAAACGACATAATTATCTGGCAAAGCCTAGTAACTAATGCAACACCTACATTGCTAGTGGACTGCAAAGAAGAGACGTGAGGTACACTACTAGCAGCTACTATAAGACTACTGCAGAAATTACGAGACCCTCAATGACTACACTGCGAAACAAGGAACACCACCGCATCACTGAGTACAGTTATCAGTTAGACATGATGTCTCACAACAGCTCGAGAATGATATTGAATAGAAATGTATGCAAAATAATAAATTATCTCAATAAAATTCTAAAAAATATATTATGTTGTATTTTTATTGCAAAAACATGTTTCCCAAAAGCTAAATTAATGAGTTCATTACTGTGTCAGGAAAAGGTAGAGTTAGTGCATGGTTAGGTGACAAAATGCTACGTTAATATATGTTGACTGGTATAATGATATTAGTCAGACCTAATATAAGGTCGGTGTTCAGTAGTATAAAAAACGTATAACTGAAGAACCACGGGCCAAACACATCAACAAAAAAAAAACAAGTTTCTCTTAATTTAAAAAGTACGTACACATAACATAAAGTAAAATATTTCAGGGCCTAAACAGATAGTTACAAGCACCGTCGCCAGGGTAAAAGTAGTTCCGGCGCCTATGGAAAAACATTAGATTCTTAATTGCAGAAAATAGTTATAATGGAAGATTAAGGAAAACTGTATTTCAAAGTTCTAGACACCGACAAAAAATTAAACAAAAAATATACAATAACTTACATACAAGAAAAATACTTAAACCAAAGTACGAAAAGTTACTGTGCGATACAAGAAATCATATACCAAAGTTCAACACAGAAGAAAATGACTCAAACCAAATATGTAAAATGAAAAACAGTCTTTAAAGGTCTAACACATAAAAATTAACATGCAATATCCTAGAGGGAAGGTGAGAGAGAGAGGGAGAGAACACGAGAGAATAAGAGAGCACGAGAGAGAGAGGGAGAGAGAGAATAAGAGAGAGAGAGAGGGAGGGAGAGAGTAAGAGAGAGGGAAGGAGAGAGGGTGGGAGGGAGTGAAAAAAGGATAACATATTTAAAACACTTATACGAAAGGGAAAATATTTAAAGAACAGAAATATAACGTATAAAAAATTTAGCACAAAACAAATTGACCATTCCTTCTACGCATAAGCAATAAAAAAAAGAATATCTTGCATTCCAAGGTGAAACTTTCATATACGAAAGTAACACCATAAATGTTAATAAATTAAACAAAAAAAAGAGAGAAAAAAAGAAACTAACTCGCAGTCGAGCATGTGTAAAAGCTACAACATGATAAAAGAAAATTAAAATAAATAAAACTGGTTTAAAAAATACTATTGGTCATACAAACAAAGGAAAAAGTATTAGGTTAAAGAAATAGATGGAGACAAGGTTAGATATGTAACATGGTAGGAGGTCAGGTTAAGTTATGATTTCAGCATTAAAAACATATTAAATAAATGGCCTAGCCATAACTTAAATTCTACCAAGCCCTGACAAAGCAAAGCAAGAATAACGAATTACAAGAATTAGAAGAAGACATTTATTACTAGAGGTAAAATAATACTACCCTACACTACTTATAAACACCTTACAGAAAAAAATATTCTAAGACCTACACGAGTGGAACATATTCAATGCCTTACGAGAATGCAACATTCTAGAAGAATTCCTAGCAGTGTACTATGGTACAAGACAGACATACAAGGGAAAATAAGTGTTAGGTTAAAGGAAGAACAGAAACAAGGCTAGAAGTGTAACTTGTTAGAAGGACAGGCCAGGTTAAGTTAGGTTAGGTTAGGTGCGGTAGCGCTCTTAATGGTGATACTTGGAAATTGAGTCGGACTAAACCAGTAGTACATACAACATCAATGCTATCTAGCAGACGACACTAGAACTAATACGACTGGTATAGCTACTAGCTCTTCTGGTGAAAAGACTCAGCACCAAAGTCTTAATAATCAACGCCATCTAGGAGACGATCAGTAACTACTGGCAGCCCTACCTAGAGGGCAACAATAAAACTAATTAAAAAAAACAAGATAGAAGTTTGAGCCAATGAGGGTAGCTAGGTATCAAGACAACGGACATTAACCAAGATGGTGGTTAAACCGTACACAAATAATTACGAGACACATGCTGAACAGATCCCGGATCCCGCTCCTAGGCTCCTGCAATAGAATCGGCTATACTACACTACTAACAGTACCTTACACATCGCGGATTCTGACAGCGATATCTGTACATACACCTACTGAGGTACTGCCTTTGCATAACATCTATGACTCTTGTCGCCTCATCTGCGCTTCGTTTGTCTCTGCAACTCTTCTTCCTCTATTTTCGCCGGAAGAGCTCGCCGTCTAGTGGAGGTGTATCTCCATTGTGGGAAGTTCTTGAATATCTTTGGATCCTCCGCTACTTCTATCTCAACAGATATGTACAAAATTACGTATTTGTTCATACTGTTCATATTGTTATTCCTATTGAAAGATTATTACTAATTTTCTAAGAAAATTAGAATCGCCGTACTATTCTTCTTTACATTCCGTAACCAACAACACACCACTTGACATGTAACTAGGGCAAGTGTTTGTGTTTTATTCACACTACATTTTTCCGTTCCATTGCATACGTCTCACTCCCTCGAATGGCAAAAATATACTACGGTGGCAAAAAATTGAATTTAACAAGTTAATATTCTCCCTTAATTGGCTAGACCCTAGACTCTGGTGATTGGGTTTTACACGAACTCGGGCAGCAGTACTGCACACACATTACAATACTTGAACAACATAACATAACAAAATTAAAATTACTCTATGATAATATAATTACGTGTCTTTGTGAGTTAAACTGGAAATTCAAACTTGCAAATGCAAGAACGTTGTTCTTCAATGTTTCAAAATTTCAAAGAGTATACCTCAAACAAACAACAAATCTTCTCAGTAATGTTACCATTGCTAACAACAAACAATATTCGGACGATTCAATCACAATATCAAAATTGATGTTTGCATTCGGAACATATATTATTCTTATATAATACAGTGCAATAATTGTTAGAGCTAAGATTTTTATGTGAATACATAAACACATATTCAGCTGATTCTATCCAATCTTAATTTTTCGAGCTGACATTTATATATGCTGATTAAATGCATACAAGGTTAATTACTGACGCTCTCCCCAATATTCAGAACTCCTCATTGAACCAGTTTTTCCAGATAAACGACACATGTATTAAAATATGATAAAGTGATAATTAGGGCGATTTATAACATCTGACTCCAGATCAGGAAGTCGTATATTAGCTTGAGTTCTATATTTCCATCGTAGTGACACAAGTAAAACAAGCATAAGTGACACAACTAATTATCTCACATCATGTGAGGTCATAACATATATGTGTGCTCTTTAAGCAGGCAAAATCACCAAAATGCCTCCAAAATATAAAAAATTTCAGCACATAACAATAGGACATAATGTATAACTTGCTAATGTCCTCACCACTGGTACAAAATCAATATTTGGTATCACACGTCTTTCTCCTGTTGAAATAACATAATACTGTTACTGGTTCTCCCTTTCAATAGAATGAGACACAGGTTTCGTATACTTGCGGAGCTGGGTCAAATTGTAGCGTCCTTTAATCTTTTCACTTTCCTTATGTTGTAACGCATAGCAATTACCTTGAACAACTCTGGAAATTATGTAAGGCCCATCGAATAAAATAAACAGCTTCTTTGTTACTTGTGACCAGACATCTGAAACGGGATTGGATCGAATGAGTACTAAGTCTCCCACTTCCAACTGACTTATTTTGGAAAATTTAACGTGTTTGTTTCTTCGTTTAGCTGTAGATATCAACCTAGCTCTTGCTAACTGTATACTTTCGGAATGTGTGACCTTCAATTCTAGTTCCTGGGTTTTCGTCATTTTTGGTAGGTCGTCTTCATTCATGACTACGGTTCTGTGTCCTGTTAAAGTGTCATAGGGTGTTTAGTTGTGGAATCTTCGTTCTTCTCAGCAGTCGCCTTCAGTGCTAGTACAGCAGTAGAAGCTGACGGTCGGAGACCTACATCGCCAGCTAACATCCGTTTAATTGCTGCTGCAATTCAGATTTCGCATTAGTATTTGGTTTTTGCGAAAAACTGAGTAAATGTTTTTTCGGTGGCGAAAATACAGGTGCCGAAAGATTTAATAGTTCTTGCCTGTGAAAATAACCATTGTAATGTGTTTGTGTTGCCACACCATCGATTCTTCTTCTTTCCCGCCTAGGACTATTACCTGGCATCGGCCTTAGTTCTGTCAGTTGTGCCTCTTCACATCGATGTTCTGCTCGGTGGTGTGGTCTGTCGCGAGGAGATCGATTATTATCCTGGTAGTTGTTATAATATCCACGCCTGAACCTGCTGCGCCCTCTCCAAGAGCTACGTTGGTTCTGATATGTGTTATTATACCCACTCTTAAAATATTTCTTCTTTCCAGGGGATTCTCGTTCTTCCACATGCATCGTATTCACCCGCGCGGTCCTCTGTTGAGTATCTTCTCGGCGGTTCCATGTATTAGACTGGACTACTTGGTTCATGTTCTTGTCACGGGAGTTGAATTTTGATACCTTAATTTTATTAACGTTCCAGACTATCGAGTCTGACGAGTTGGTCTCCATATTCAGCAATAGTTAAATTTTCTCGACCTATCAAGGACATCTGGTACGAGGCGGGCATTTGAGCTGTTATCATTGAAATCAGCTCGGGCTCGGACATCGGTGGATTCAGGTGCCTACTGAGTTCGTACATACGACTTATGTGTGCCTCAACTCCCTTGCCGTTCTTACTACCGTACCCCTGAGTACGGGCATTCCAGTATTGTAGTTGAAACTTACTCTTAAACTCTGCGAAAGAATGTGTAGGGGTCTTTTCCACATCCCACCAGCACAACGCAGCTCCTTGCAGTGCAAAACCTATCCATTTTAAACGTTCCACATCATTGAGCTCGAATAACTGGCAATAGCCAACAAACTTCCTTAAGATTCTATAGCATTCTCTGATTCTAAGTTACAGAAACGTGGTCTGTCACGAGTCCATTGCCTTAATGGATGGTGGAAAATGGCTGCAGTTGTTACTAAAGGTGTAATACCGGTCATCGTTTCCATTTGATTCTGCTGGTCTGTTGGGTTTGGTGCTTCGTAATCGCCTACGCCACGTATCGTCCTAGGTTGAATTCACTGTTCGGAGCTTCCTGAGATAGGCGTACACATGCCCTGACTATCCCTCAGTTTTACTAAGTATAGAACTTCGTCTTGCAGATCAAGTTTCGTTAAATGTAATTTCTCGTCAAGTTGAAGCGAAATATTATCTAGCACATTCTTTAATATTTCCCTATGGTCCTTAATGCGTGTGTCCATCATGTTCTGTTGTCCAGACTGCTGCAGTTCTACGTTCAGAACAGTAACTTGTATGTCAGTTATGACATTATGCAAGGAATTTAAAACTTCAGTCTTTTGTCCAAACCTGTCATCTAACGTATTCAACCTGTACTCTGTTTCACGTACAGTATCTTGTACTACAGTAACCAAGTTTGTTACTCGTTCGGTATAGCTCCCTACACTAGCCATGCATGTTGTCAGATGTGTACTCAACATATCTACTTTGTCAAGATTTTCTTGTGCTTCATTTCGTAACTGGTGTACTTCTCTTTGGAATATAGCTTCAAATGCAGTATGCGACTCACGTAACTCCGTTCTCAACTCATGTTGACTCCATTGCATTTCAGCACGTGGGCCCTCCTGACTCTGCTGCATTTGATTAAAAGTCAACATAATGTTTTGCATCATGTTAATCAAACCACTAGACTCTTCATTAATTGTATCTTCTGATTGTTAACGTATGAGCCCGCCACAACTGCCTCAATAACCTCGTTTACATGATCACGTGTTTCATTTGCTTCGGGAGTAACATGATTAGACATGATAATTGTAGTTTATTTTTAGTGTCGTAATTACGTGTTAACATAAAAAGAAAATGCAAGATCTAAAACGTTACTACAATATAAATTTGCAGTGTGCTATATACCTCCTTGGTCAGAGATATAAACCAATGTTTGTTCCATAGAAAAAATAAGTGGTTTGTTCATCTGAATTATAAGTAGCAATAAAAATAAATAACAAACATGCCTAAGACTGAGTAAATTGTGTATTGCCGTGCTTCTTTCTCTATGCAGGTCAAATATTCTCCTTGTGAAATATGAAATAAAATGTTTAACTTTTAACTTATTTCTTTCAATGTTTTCCACAGAGCATTACTCTTTTCTAACGTGCCTCGCAGCAAGAAAAAATAACCGTGTCATTCACGAGGGTAGCATAAGGTCTGAATGAGGGCGAGAGGAGTGAAGCCAAGAGGGGGGAGAGGTAGCCACCAAATTGGCTAGCCACCTTACTGCTTAAACATCAAAAGTACACATCAGACTGGTATTTTTTATGGTAAATTAATGTATTATGTTCTTTAATTAATGATTTAGGTTGAAAACTATATCTTTTAGCCCTGTTTACACACCTCCTAACTAATACTTCCTCAATTTTTTAATTAGTCGCCCATATTGATGCCAGCCATGTCAAGCCTTTTTTTGGTTACAACTACCATCGACATGCTCCATCTGGACACGACAGTATGGCTGTCCACAAATTAAACTATTACGTACAGTCTATCATAATGGATATTGCAACCTATGTTTGTCGGGTATGAGTTTTCTATGTATGGAAAATATTTCGGCCCCTTTGTTTTGCGCCAGGTCTGTTACATGCACTTCCCACAACCTAGAGTGAATAGAGCATTACACAACCTACATGATACTAAGCTTGGTTTTGCTAAGCACAACTAATGAAAATATGTGAACAGATTTATCAGTGAGTGTGTGTTGTTTCACTTACTTTTGTAAAACGTAGTATTATTGCAATTTTGGTGCTAGATCAGTTAAACATTTTAATTGAAAGATGCTACAGAACAATTTAATACATGTTTATTTCCCTTGGCTAGGATAGTTAATGCCTTTACTAATATACAATTTGAAGTGATATCATGTGGTGAAACACAACCCAAAACAACATTTTAAGTTACTCACTAACATGCTTAGTTAGTCACCAATCACCAGCGCCGGGGAAAAGGGAGCATTTTCATGGTTCTGACAAATTTTCACAAATTACTGAAAATGTATTTAACTAACTCAGAGTAGTTATCTCAGAATTGGTTAGTAAACATTTGTCACAATAAAACTGACACCACAGCACTGATTTAAAAATGTACAATAAAATATTATATATCCAAATGAGTTAGTCAGGTATTGTTAAAGGCTCTCTGGTGATAGTAACTTCTGACGTAAATTCTGTAGCTTTAGTTTATGGCGTACGATCCTTAGAATTTTCTTGAACAATACCAGGACCCTTCGTTAAGAGCATATCCCACGTTCGGAAGTTCTAGCTGGGGTTCTCAGTTGTTGAAAATGAACTCAACCCAGGTCTCTTCTACAACTATTTTTAGTGTCCTTGTCCTTGTTTGAAGCTATTCAAAAGATACATCCATTTCTCACCGCCTGCCAAACTAAACACACATTTTAGACTGTTTATAGCAACGAGGAATTTCACCCAGAGTTAACACTTTACTCGTTGACATCACCACTTTTTAGAATGTATTGCTAATTTTTACTCCTGTCACGTTAAACCAATTAAAATTCATAATTTAACTATATTTTTGACATTTAAAATTTCACGAAACTATAAAATAAATTTTGTAAAATTCATTAACATTAGTGAATTTGAGTATCGTTACAATATTAGCATATACAAAGTTATCATCTGTCAAAGGTACAAATTATCAGAATAATTTTACATTTCACAACGCTATGAAACCAAATGTTGCAAATATTTTCGCCATTAAATCGTTGCTCTAGACATAATGAAGTTATAGGTAAATCAACATGTTCGGCGGTTCATCTAAACTTTCAGGAGGAAACAATATCTCAGCCACTTTAAGCCTTTCACGCTATGAACAGTTCTTGTTTGATAATATCCTATATTTTCTCTTCTGTTATAAAGATGCCTTGTACAATAAGCTTGCCTTAGGTGTCAAATCTGTTTTCTTCGTAACTTATACAGCATTTAATTAGACTAGAGTCAGAACTCTGTATACCTGAAACACAAGACGTATTAAACTAAACACAAGTTAATGTTAGGCAATGTTGTCACATATTATTTAACACTAGGCATAAAATAAATTACATTTAAATTTATATTTGAAAACATTTATTTAAAAATATGTAACCAGCCTCCTTAACGTATTTTTTCAGAGTAATGTGACGGTTAAAACTCTCACGGAGAGATGATTCAAATTTCCTTTTAATCATAATTATATAAATAAGTCCATAGAAATTAATTCAAGATTAGTGCAGAACAACGGCAAAATCTAAAAATCCTGAGAAAAATATCTGTGGCACTTATGTGAAAAACTGTATAAATAAATACTAGCAGCTCTATTTACATTCTAATCACAATCTATATGCTTTGAATGGTAACAGGGGATCTCAAGGCTTTGAAATTATGGGGCGAAATTTTTGGGTTTCTAATTGTTGAAAAGTATCTTCAGAAGCAATGATCAGAACTCATAAACTATAAATCTTAAGATCGTAACACAACTGCTGATAGTCCGGGATGTGCATGCTTACTGAAAGTTGCATTTAATTATCCGTAGTGTACCTACCATAAATAGGGAAAAAGGATTACAATCAATGGCGGATATCATAATGCTGATTTTAGAGCAATACCAAATCTCTAATGTTAAAGGAATTTTTGTATGTTGGTCTGGTATAATATTTACCTGCAACTTATGATGTTCTGCTAAACCCTTTTCCCCCGGCCCTTCATTTCGGCTCTGCTCCAGACTCACATCATGTCACCCCTCACCCGTGATAGAGACCTCGAAGTAAATACTGGGCAAAAATCTCTCATAAATTCATATGTTAGGACTATTTCACATCTAAAATGAAATCAGTAATCTATTATAGTTTACATTACACAAAATAAATCAAACCAATGATTTAGATATTAAATTGTTGGCTGTGTGATTGCCCGGCTAAATAAGTGTGATTTTTCCGATGCAATATATTAGCCATTTGGATTTAACCTGTACGTTTATATGATTATAAAACATGTAACAATAGAACAACAATAAATTCCATTGAGTAAATAAATTCCATTTTCATAAATACATTACCTTTGCAATGTAGCTTATAGGCCCTGTTTCATTAAAATACTTCGACAAATTTGAACAAAGCTCTAAGCACTTGTTTTGATGTCAAGTATGTATAGACAGTATAAAATAATCTTTTTTCAACAAGTCAGCTCTGTGCATCACAACATGAAAAGTTTCATTTTACTATTAAAATATCATTGAGATCGAGGGTATGGTATTAATTTATTCATTGAAGATATTATTTCAAACACTTTTTCAATCTCTTTCCTACTGTTACTGGTACCAAAATTTAGGCTGCACGATTCAACACAACAATTTTACATGCAATATTTACCGTATACATGATTAAGAATGATTGGAAAAACAGAATGGGAGGCAGCACGTTACATCATACAATGTGTTTGAATTTATTTCTGTTACATTTATTATACTGCAGTAAATATTAAGAGTAGCTACTCATTTTTACTGACCAAAGTATTGATTTTAGATGTATAGTTAAATGATGAAAAATGTTTCTAGAGACGTTAGAAATATTCATATATAAATAAGTTACGTTAGGCTATTTTAGGTTTATTTAGATTACGATACGTAAACTAACTTGACCTAACCTAATCTAACCTAAATTAAACTAATTTAAAGTAACTTTACCTAACATAAACTAAGCCAAAATAACCTAATGTAACTTTTTTTACGTACGACTATTTGAAACGTTTCTAGAAACATTTTTCATTAACAAATTATACCTCTAAATTCAATAGTTTGGCTTATACACGGTGGGTAGTGATTCTTAATATTTACCTCAGAGATTTTTTTTTTTTAAACATTTAACTCACTAGCTTTAACTATATTGTGAATCTTACTTTGAACACTTTTATGCTTCTGTAACATGATTGGAAACAATAGAATTGTTTTCACTTGCCTCTTCAGTAAATCCTACAACAACCAAAACATATTGATATTAATAAAATTGAATAGGAATATAAGTTACACAGTCACACAAACATTCAACAATACTACAAAAAAAAAAAGGTGTGACAGAAGTTGGTACAAATTATGAATGTAATTAAAACAACATAACTTTGCCTGCCTAGAGATTTTGTCAGTAATGATTAAAATTTAGTAAAATTACAATATAATATAATTCTGTTATTTACTACTTAAACTTCAATCAGGAAGGACAGAAAAAAACCATTAAAGATTAGCTTACAAAATGTTTTCAAAAATCCTATAACTTAACTTAAACCTGCAGGATTATTTATGTACTTCAGAATAACAGAATTTGATACGCTAATTACATATGCCTCAACTGTTAACTTATTTTACGCTAAAAATTAGCTACTAAGTAACTCTTATCTGGTAAATATACAGAGGGCATGGAATACATTTTCCGTCGTTTTGTTCCAGGACTTTTGCAAAATGGTATGAAGTGACTGAAGTGACTTTCACACACACACAATTGTTGTACATGTCTACAGGTTCCTTTTTTTTTTTTTTTTTTTTTTTTTTTTTTTTTTTTTTTTTTTTTTTTTTTTTTTTTTTTTTTTTTTTAGAATTCATCATTGATTCAACGAAGCAATTCATTAAAAACATCCTCTACAAACACAGAAAAACGATTTTGTGGTGAAACTTTTTCACTGCAGCCCAGGATACAACACGTTTTCTTAAGATTCGTTAAGATTCGACGTTTTCTACACATTAGGAAAATCACAAAATAATCATAATAAAAATCCATTCGCAATTACGTAAAATACACGAGAGTAGTGTATTTTAGTATCTTCTGGGACATGGGATCTGGGATAGAATCGTCGGATCGACTGATGATATCACCACCGCCATCTTGGATGATGTCACCGGCCGCCATCTTAGATGATATCACCACCGCCATATTTAATGATGTCACCACCATCTTTGATGACATCACGCCACCATATTAAATGACACCACTTTCAAAATTTTGAAAAATTTCAAAAAAATTTTCGAAATTCTAAAATTTCAAAAAATTCTAAAATTCCGAAAAATTCTAAAATTTAAATATTAGTTAATTTTATGCCCGCCATCTTGTTTCCGGCGTCCATCTTGTCCGCGATACTTGTCGTCAATTGTTTTACTTAAATGTAGGCAACCTTCTTGAAGGGGTTTCCTAGGAGTCCTCCAAAGATTTTTCTAATCCGCATTCTTACCAACCCCCACTCATACCTCATAATGTAAAAATATATTGCTAGTAAAAATAAGTTAAGTAGTTAACTATACCACAGCTGAACGATGTTCCCTAACCCTTCCCCATGCTAATAACATAAACCCGACTCCTATTCTACCAATCCCGGAACGATTTACAATAAATCCAATAAAATAAAACACAGGGATTTTCTCCGAGTATTCCGAATTTTTTTTCTACTTTTCATTCAAACCTAACCTCACTTTCACCTCATAACATTAAACATCTTTTAACAAAATTAATTTAAGTAATTAACTATACCACATCTATACCAGCTTTCCCACCACACCCCCTAGCTTTTCCCGATCGATTTTCAAAAAATTCAATAAAAATAGTATAGGGGATTCATCCGAGTTTTCCGAAAAATTTTCTAATCTACATTCTTACCATCCCCCTCCCACACCTCAAACAGAAACTATTTTTTCTATTAAATTAAAAAAAATTACCAACATCATATACCTAGATGGGCTTCCTTACTATCCCAACCATACTTTACACTCAAATCACTGGCAGACACCTTCCCCTCCCCTCATCGTCGCCAACTTTTTTTGACCTTCCCCTTTTTCCCAAGTCACCACATGCATGCTTATCATGTGCTCATCATGTGACACTCCTCCCCTCCCCCTACCATGATGTCATCCTGTACCACCTCCCCCTCCTCGCCGAGTCAGTACATACTTATGTCGTAGCATGGTGCAATACTAACCTTTGTACTTTCCCCTTACTCCCCATAACATGAGTCGTCACATTCCTGAGACGTGACATCATACTGGTGTCGCAACATGGCACAACTCTGTAGGCGATTTTCAGTATCATTCTCGTGAGCACATTCCCCCCCCCCCCAAACTTCTCCTCACTTCTGCCCTTCTCGCTGATACAGCATATTACATGTTTCACAGTATGGTGTAATACTAACCTTTGGACTCCCCCCTCACTCCGCTATCACATGAGTCATCTCCTGAGGCGTGACATCATATTGGTATCGCAACATGGCACAACTCTGTAGGTGACTTTCAACATCTTTCTCATGAGCACATTTCCTCCCACACTACTCCTCGCTTCACCCTTCTCGCTGTTTCAGCACATTACATGTTTCACAGTATGGTGCAATACTAACCATTTGACTCTCCCCTCCCTGTACCATCGAGTCAGCAATTCCTAAGGCATGACACCAGAATGTGCATCAGCCTGGACACAGGTCCAGTATCCAGCTGGTGAAGACTTCTAACATGAAGAGAATGAAAATACTTATAACTTTACAACTTTATATCTCTATATTATGCTATTATATTCTCCGAATTGAAAAGCACGTACACTGATGTACTTGTTTTTTAAGTTTAATCAATAATTATATAGTTCAGTTTTTTATTTTGATAATCTTCCTATACATTAACATATAGGCACTACAGCAATGGGATCTCTAGGTACAAGAAAGAAAACAAATGTTATGCAGTATAAAACATATATTTATTTACCAAAAATTAAATACACTCAAGTAAAACTCCTATTTCGAAATGTCATTTTCGTTAACCCACGAGTCATCACGTTTCGTGTGTCCAAGCTACTGCACAAGAACACGATTGTTTTTATGTTTCAGTATCTTCTCCACCAAATACACATCAGGAAACATTGTAGGCTGTATTTCCTCTGTATAAAACCTACCAATGTTAGGTTTACCATGCAGACATTCTAAATAATACATTCGAGGATATGAATGTCTTATGCGCACTATCCTGTATAGTTCAGCAGACCAGTTGTGACGATAGGCCTTGTGAAAAACACCGCATTGTTTGATATTTGTACCAGTTCACCAATGTTTGCTTTAGGTTTATGGGGATCCTGCAGTTTTTTGTTAGAGTACACAGTACGAAGCAAGGCATCGCTCTTAACATCTTCAGGTTTCATATGCATATTTGAGTGAACCATAGCATTATATTCACAAACAAGTCTCAGCAGTAATGCAAGCCACTTATAGTTTCCATTAGCAGTGAAATGCGTCCAAAGTTTAGTTTTAAGAGTTCTATGGAAGCGTTCAACGATGCTAGCCTTAAGTCCCGAGTAAGTCGAATAGTGGTTAGTACTATACTTTTCCATATGTTTTCGGAAAGTAGCATTAAAATATTCGCGGCCATCGTCTGTGTGAAGATTTCTAGGTATCTGCCCACAAGCAAAAATGGTGTCCACAACTTTTGCAACTTCTCCGGCCGTCTTGTTCGTGAAAGGTATGACCCAAGCATACTTTGAAAATGTTTCGATGACTTAAAATATAGTGATTCTCTTTATTTACATGCGCAAAGTCTTGCATTTCTATAAGGTCAGACTGAAAAAAATCGTCCAGTCCTTTCATCACATACTTTCTCCTACGATAGTTTTTTCTAGCTGCTTTATGAAGTTCGTTGGAAACACCATATTTCACCATTTTTCAAAGTAATCAGCCTCTGTCAGTTCCTCAAGTATGGAAATTATTTCATTAGTGTGTGACCAGTTGCCTGCTGCCTGCGAAGCCAGGAGAATTCTCAGCCTATCAACCAATTCATTCGGATCATCCCAGAAAACATAGTCGATTTTATTTCCGGTTGTAAGTTTTTGTGTTAGGCCTTTACCGACGGACGTTCTTAACCCCGAAAATAGCTTGGATATAAAGGAAAATTTTTCGTGCGATGTATCTTAAAATCTTCTTATTTCAGGGTTATCGTTGGCATAGTGAGCGTTACTGTACTGCAACAAAAGTCGATACCCACGCAGATCTGATTCAGTAAAATGCTCTGGTTTTTGTCGAAATAAAAGTTCACAAAGGCCATATGTTATTTTTTAACAGTGCGTTTACCGACTTGTAGCTTATCTACAGTCAAAAACTTCACTTCTTTACTACCGAGAAACCATTTCCCATCACCACCACTCTACAGACAGTATATGGGGTCGCTGTTTCGCACAGAAAATGAAGCAATATAGTGGTTAAGAAGCGAGCCAACCTCAGACCACTCCTCGCGCACATGTTTTTGGTCTCGCTTATGAAAAAATTCAATCAAATGCCTATAATCTTCGTCCGTGTCAGTATCTCTACTCTGTGTATCCCTTTTCTGTTTTCTATTTGTTGATTGGTCCTCGTCCTTGATTTCCTGTTTGATGTCTACTGCAGGTGTTGTGTCCTTGCGATGATGTAATATTAGTTTGTCGAGACGACTTATGATTGGCCGGAAGGTATCTTCTGTCCTAACCTCAAGGGCTAATTTGTTATTTTTAGTTAGTAAATATTTACTACATGTGATGAGTCGGCGAGGAGGGAAAGGTTGCACAGGATGACATCATGGCATGGAGGAGAGGAGTGTCACATGATGAGCACGTGATTACCATGCATGTGGTGACTTGGGAAGAAAGGCGAAAGTCAAAAAAGATAGCATCGATGAGGGGACTTGAGTGTAAACTATAGTGGGGTACTAAATAATTAATCGAAAAAAAATCTGTATGACGTATGAGTGGGGATGGTAGGAATGCGAATTAGAAAAAATTTCGGAAAACTCGGAGGAATTCCCTATGCTTTTTTAATGGATTTATTGGAAATCGTTCGGGAAAAGTTAGGGGGTGTGGCAGGGATGCTCGCCTAGGTGTGATATAGTTAAATACATAAATTAATATTGTTAAAGAGATGTTTTATGTTATGAGGTGAAAGTGAGGATAGATTGTAATGAAAGTTAGAAAAAAATTCGGAAGACTCGGAGGAAACCCCTATACTTTATTTTATGGTAATAGTACGGGGCTTGCTAAGATAGGAGTCGGCATTAAGTTATTGGCTGGGGAAATGTGGAGCGACCTCGTTCAGCTGTGGTAGTTAATAACTTAACTTTATTTTACTATAAATACATTTTTACATCATGAGGTATGAGTGAGGGTTGGTAGGAATGTGAATTAGAACAAATTTCGGAAGACTCGGAGGAAACCCCTTCAAGAAGGTTGCCTACATTTAAGTAAAACAATTGACGACAGATATAACGGACAAGATGGACGCCGGAAACAAGATGGTAGGCGTAAAATTGATTGATTTTTAAGTTTTTTGCATTTCTTTAAATTTATGAATTTTGAAAAATTTGGAAATTTTGAAAGTGACATCATCCAAGATGGCGGCGGTGACGTCATCCAAGATGGCGGTGGAGACGTCATCAGTGAATCCTACGATCCTATCCCCCATCCCCTTGTCCCAAAATCGGCTATTATATGCTACTCACGACGTAGGTCTAAGTATACAAGTTTTCAATCTGCCGCCATTTTCGTAAGTTTATTCTCTACGATTTTGTTTTGTTTTCTTGCCATCTGTTACAGAAGCGCTCATGTTGCCGCGCCCGCAACCAAACAATGTATCCACTTCGCTCATTTAAGGGTGTTAAAGTGAGGTAAAATCATAATTTTATATCTTTATGAAATAGTGTTAGTTTAGTAGACGATACTTGTGAGTGCAGTTTCATCTTACAAAACAATTTTAGCTCCCATATTTTTCTCATAACGGTTCGACAAAAAATCAAAATTTGCTTGTTCTGCTGCCATGCAAATAGCGAAAACCAACTGACCTACATAAACAAAATAATTCACTGTGATATTACATCCCATGAACTATGCAATAAAGGATTCTAGTGAAGGTGATTTATCGCAAGAATGTTTTCTGCCAGGGTATTCTGCAAATCAGTGTATCATCCTGTGTCATGTATTGTTGGCCGACGGTTACGTGCCACTGTATAGCTGTTTACCGACGAATCACAGACGTTCAGTAGTAGTGTACCGGAGTTATCATTGGCCCAGTCAAATAGTGACTGGCCAGTAACGAAATAAAAGCGTCAGACTGAATACGTCACATTGGGGCCTAGCAAACATTCAACTTTTCCCGCGATAAATCACCTCTAAACATAACGTAATATATGGAATTTAAAAAATAAATCGCAAAAGTACAAGAAAAAAGTTGAAAATTCACAATTTTTTTTAAATACAAAAATAGTACACGGGATTTTTTAAAAATGATTCACCATGTAGCCCGTTATATGTTATTTCACTGTAAATTATTTCACTTGTGTAAATCAATTGGTTTTCACTATTTGCGTGGCAGCAGAACATACTAATTTGGATTTTGACGCACCGTTATGAGAAAATTATGCATGTTAAAAATGTTTCGTAAGAGGAAAATGTTCTCACAAGTATCGTCTACACAACTAACAATCTTTCATAAAAATATAAAATTATGATTTTATCGCACATGTACACCCTTAAGTATCCACCCCATGTTTAGATTTTCTTCGCGCGTCGCATAAAATACGAGAAATGAATGGCAAAATGCAGCGTAAATATTATCAGCGACAAGAAAGAGTGAAAACAACTAGGGTAAAGTTGTTGCATATTAACTTTAATAGAAAATAAAACATATCTAAAAAAAAACATGAATGACCACATTCAGGGTTATTAATGACATGCTCCATATCACAGTTTCGGGATAAAACGGAGCGCACAGAAATATAATAATATTCGAAGTTATTGTATCCCGTGTTTTTATATGTTGAGTATATTAATACTGAAGCTATTTCCTAAAATATGACGTACAAAAATACATCACAGTTATCATGGAGAACATCGAAAAGTGAATGTAGCTTAATTAATTGCCTATATATATATAAATATATATATATTAATATATATATATTTATATATATATATATATATATATATATATATATATATATATATATATATATATATATATATATATATATATTAATATATATATATTTATATGTGTGTGTGTGTGTGTATATGTGTGTGTAACTTATTTCCATTACAAAATATCTAGGTTTCTTTATTTCACAGTTGGAATACAAAATATAGTGTTGTAATGACAAATTTGTTTCATAGGCCTACATGTGTAATCCCCCATTCCATTATTTGTGTATTGTATTGACCTACAAACCATCGAATGTTGCGATAAACGGGATTTTCAACAGGTCAAATTTAACCTCTTTGGTTTGTAGTAAAATGTAATATTTCTTAGTATTGTGGTCTTACGTGCAACTTAAATGCGTGTGTAGGTATGTAGTTACGTAGTGGTATTTTGGGCAACGTCTACAGTAAGTTATTAGCTCCAAAAATATTATTTTAATGTGTGTAAGACTACAGTTTAGTTATTTACACGATTACTTGAAAAACTAAATTTTTAACTTTGAAAAGCTGGAAACATGGATTAATTTTAAAAGTCAGATTTGGTGTCCAACTTGATTTGTTTACATTTAGAATAATATGATATATTTGAGAAAAAAATCGTAGTTTAATTTTATTTAACTTAGTATGTACACATGTACAACTTAGCATCCTGCCTTAACTTTGGTCTGCTTCGTTAATTATGTGTTAAAATTTTGTATTGGCGGCCGTCTTTTATTTTTTTTGCATAATATGATATATTTGAAGAAATATTTTTTCGGATGTTCATTAATCTTGGCACGCATATTCTACGTAGTTGACTGGACTTTCGTGTATTTCGTTCATCCTTCCGTCATATTTTGAAAACGGTGTCCGTGTTTCATCCTAAGGGTATAATGACATCTCAACAAATATTAACTCGCATTTTATTAAACTAGGTGCGCATATATTACTTAGTAAGCTGAATTAACATTCGTGTATTTCGTTCATGTCTAAGTGAGTATCATTGTATTTCTAGATGTACGCAACGATTTTAACTTTTAGGGTTAATTTGCACCATCTTTGAGGATGGAGGGCTTATCAGCTACACTCATAACATCTTGTTTAATCACATAAAAACAATTACTTTCATCCTAATTGAAGTAAGTTCGCGGTAATCCAGCCTCAACTTCGGTGAAGAAAAATAGCAGAAAAGAAGCCAGGTAAGTGACACGAACAAACCGAAAGTAAATTATTTAATTAATTCGAAGACCTTAAACCAACATTTATTTTTCTCAAAAACAGCATGTAAGGTATGTACAATGATTTTTACTAAGGTTTTTAATTTTATTTGTTTGCTGTACAATGTACCAGAAAACTAAATGATTATTTTTTGATCCGTGTATGAATTTTCAAAAATTATTAGTTTGTTACTTACCTATTTCCAACGATACAGTGTCTATTTTCTTTTACGTTTTTTTTTTTTCTTTTTCTTACAACGAGCATTCAGCCGTAGTTTTTTCTCCTTTCCCCGTTTCGGATCAAGTTGAATGTTCATGAGGATCGGCTACGATAGAGAACCTAGAGATCGCGCTACGATTTTCATACATCATACCTTAAAAAGAAAGCAAAAACTCCCATTTTCGTCATTTTCGGCCGCTATTAAATATGCTAGAAATAGGTATATATATGCATGTGACACTATTCAAATGTTATTCCTAAGCCGCCATCACACATGTGCAATGAGCAGTTTGAAATAATGTGGTAACAGCCGTAGTTATGCATGGCCAGGGAAGACAGCCACATCTACCAGTGTGTTCGTAAATATGTTTCTTACGAGGCTGTTCCACATGAGCCCATTGTGTCAATGTACGGAGATACATTACACTTCAAACTATGAAAGCAATTTTCTTTCAAAGCATTACGTCAATTACAGAAACTATTTCGGAACCGTTTAAAATGGATATAAAAAACTTCATATTTTTATATCGTAGAAAAACTTCCTCACGATTCGTGTGTAACTGCTCTATAAACATGCATCAGACCTTACTTCAAACTTGTTCCTAGTAACAATATGTGGTGACCACGGAAAGTGTGTGAGGCGAGTGATGTACGATACCACTGCACGTAGTTCCAGTGTCTTGCGGTAGAGGTTATACCGCACCAGATGAGCCGGTCAACATCGCCCTTGGCGCCGTACATCACTCACACAAACACACGGCCAGTAGGCGGTCGCCTTAAATGTTCGCCTGCTCTTATTATTCTCGCTGACCACTTACGATCAAAGGTCTCTTTTTTTTTCGGTGTGGTTTTCCGCCCCATGTTATTAAAAACCGGCGCGAAAATACGACAAAGTATACTTTCTACTTATTTGAAATATTTCTTGGCAACGTAACGCGTAAAAACTTGCCCCGTCCTTGATGTTTGCTCTCCAGTGTCTTGCATGATGCAAGTTAGCGTGCATATATTTACCGCCTGTCTATCTCCTTCTCCAACCCCACCAGAAAAAATCCCAATAAAAACTTCGGCTGCATGCAACTTTGATTACGGACATTTTGTACTTCTACCAATAAAGGAGTAACTTTATATTCATGAATAGTTTAACACGGTTACTTTTAGATTAGTGAAGTAAATGTTACATAAGTTCTAAGAAATATGTTTAAGTTTTTTTTATCAGTTTTCGTTAACATTCCTTAACATGGTAACCTTTTACACATAATGTGAACATTATCAGTATGGAAATGAGGTTTTATTCACTGATGATTCTTTATCATTTATTGTGAGCTTACATAATTTCCTTCTATAAATATTAGTCTTGAAGAAACATTGGACAGCTAACTTAACAAATACCGATTCTCGTATTTATACAAATTGCAGTAACAGATAAAGTTAACAGTAAGTTGCAATTTTATGTTACGTCCGCAGAATGTTTGGCAATATTTTGTGAGAAATGTTAATTGGGTTTATATGACAAATAACACGCTAAACATTTAGTTGCAATACTGATTGAAATATTCGCATGAAAAAATTAACCTCTTTAATGTCGCTTGTACTAATTTAAATCCATTTAATTTTCCGGCGACATGATTTATTACCATCAAATAAATTCAAATTAGGAAAATTTTAAATGTATCTAAATATTGTCTCTAAAAAACTGATATTAATTTCATGCTTACATCTGTCATGCAAGCACGGTGGAATTTTATAACGGGATATCTGCCTCCAACACGGACATGGAAGCGGTTTGTGCCACTCGACTGGGTATGATATTTATTCCCAAATTTCATTCATAGAAGATTTCAGTTAAATTACAGTGGTATTTGTCTTCAGTTCGATGTAATGATCCAGCTACCACCATCTATAAATTTCTTTTAACCGATGAATTCTCATAACATTCTTGAAACTACTTGGCTAACAGGCTTATGATCCTGCAACACTGTCACATGTTTCATCACAAGTCTAGATTTATTTTATCTTTCCAGTTTTCAGTAATGAATAGATTCCAAAAACTATCTCTCGACGCTCACTAAAATGTTGTTACGCACGGCAATATTTTATTCGTCACATGATTTGAGATTGTATCCCGATTAGGATTCAGTTGATAGGCACATGAGTTAAGTCAATGTTATTATTCTGACCATGGAAGCTGTTGTGACTGCAAAACCATGATTTACGACAGACGTTTTCCAGTCACTTCTAAGGACGTTTAACAAGGCAAACCAGTTCCTACGTGTTCTGTTGTGGTGACGTACAATGCTGACTATAATTATGATTGTTAACATTTACCCTTGAATCTATAAACAAATCCGGCAGAGAAGTCACTAAACCATTTGTGTTTGTCAGGAAGACGAGAACATATTCCTGGACTTGCCAAAGTAGTACGTTTGCTCGCAGCAAGCAAGTACGTTCCAAATATAAACAAAAATGTCATCGTTTAAGAATATACGACTGCCAGTTTTGCTCAAATAAATAAATAGTACATTACTACTGACCTAACTAGAAGTTTTCTTTAAACGGGAGTCATGTTATTACTTCCTTAGGCCAAGACCACGGGAGGTGCCGCAAAGGTAACCCGATTGACTAGCATTCAGAAGGCCCCGGGTTCGAACCCCGGCTCCTTTTTCATGTTTTCCCGAAAGCACTTTAGGTGAATGACGGGATTATTCCTTTGAAAAGATAATGGCCACTCCTCTCCCAGCTCCTGTCATTATTCCATGTTGTGTGTCACTGTATATGTTAACATCGTTGTCAACGATACTTAAAGCACGCTTACTTTAACGTCCTAAGGCAGATAGGTATCAACAACTATTATTAAGGGATGGTTAGAATAAAAAAAACCTGAGTTAGGCTGGTATTCATAGTCGATTAGTGCGGAGAATGCATGAAGCGTCCCGTGCGCATCTTTCCCGGCATAAATACAGGATTCTTGAACGCAATTAGCGAGTCGTTCGCTTCTTCAATACGGTTGCGTGAACTCGCAAAGTAACGAGAGGCATGGACCGATCCTATCCTCTTCGCAAACATTACCTGTTCTCAACCTGTTCGTAACTTGACAAAATGGCGTATAATTTTCTTCAACGATTTCTTTGATCGTGCTCGAGCGGCATTTTGAGGCGGGATTTATGTATTCGGCGAGCGATTCAACGAGCATAGTTCTTCAGTGGCGCAAATATGATAATGTGTAAAATTAAAATACTTTGGAATAAAAACGGGAATGTGTTATTAGAGAATAGAGAAATATATTCTGTTTAGTGCTTTGACTACAATATATAATGCGTTATCCTTTTGCATTTAAAGCAAACACAGTCCATTATTCTTAAAAATGTATATGCTATTTTACTGTCTGCACTAAAGTATTTTATTAATAATATAAATTATTTTTAAAATGAAATCATGGCTGCTTTATGTAGTGCACTTTTAATATTTCAGCTACTCACAATTATTTTTCAACATTTTATCTCCAAAAAGTCCATATTATTAACTTTCTTCATAGCATTTAATTACGTTTTACAGAATATTTCAAAATAAATACGACGCATTGTTTCCCGTTCGAAACACTAGTTCACCATTTTGTTTGTTCTGGTCGAAGAAGAGCTCTCTTAAACTAGCTTTTGTTCAAGAATCTGCAAACTGAGTTGAATGTTGTTTGCGGGCTGTTCCCCTCTCAAGCAGCACTTGAGCAAGTGGATTTGCGGTTCGTTTGAGGGCCGCAAATGAACATGTTTAAGAATGCCACCCTTAGACTTCTTCCTAAGGTAGATGAGTATCAACAACTATTATTGAGTGATGGTTAGAATGAAATAACCAGAGTTAGACTTCTTCCTAAGGCAGATAAGTGTAAACAACTATTATGGATTAATGGTTAGAATGAAATAAACTTAGATTTCTTCCTAAGGCAGATAAGTATCAGCGACTATTTTTTAGTAGTGGTTATAATGAAATAAACTAAGTCAGCCTCCACAAAAATTCGATTCAGCTAACTGGGGTTCGGTAAATTATTTTCAAATATAATATATAACTTGTTTTGCTCTGATTTTTCCAGTAGTTTTGTATTAAGAGTAGCCGTAAGAAAAATGATAACCCATTAGATGTAATTAATAATTAAAATTTAAAAAAATATCCAAATATACCCAAAGTCGTTGACTAATTTAGCGGCATTTAAATCTCATCGCTCCAAAATGTGCTTGAAAATAAGTTCCTTTTAAAACTTCTTATGTTGACGTTCTCAACACTTGTACATGTTCATAGTTCTTACATTTATTTTACATCGCATATGCCAAATAAAACACTGATAGTGACATGCTAAGTCGTGTTTAAACACAATTCAAGAAACCAACATCATAAGTGCTATATTTGAATTGTTTTTGTTTAGATGACACATGTATAAGTATACTGGTAGTTCGGTAGATTTTACGTCCTGTGTAAAATTGATCTGTCACTTTTCAGCACACTATGTTGAAGCCTTACCATTAAAAGAAATTTTCTACCTCGTTCTTAACAACACATTTAGGCCGCGGTCACACAAGAAGTCTTAAGCCTGTTCAGTTAAATACATTCGCCAACAATGTTAGGTCGTGTTTAAAGATAAACATGTTTGCGTGTTACTCGACTAAATTGAAAAAAAAAAAAAAAAAAAAAAACTCAGTGAAATTTCTGACCTCAACAAACTAGGAACTTGAAATGCACTATATTTAATTATAATCACCGCTTTGTACACACAACATTTGTGACTTTTTAACTACCATATTGCATCCAACCGCAATGCTGCTGCTGTGCGTAAAGTGGAAATAGTTATTTTACACCAAAAGTTAGTATTATTTAATGAGTGCAAATTGTTTGACCTAAAAGCAACCATGTATGTGAAACAGATCGTTATTACAAACAGCCAATAGGAGAGAAGCATCGAAGATATATTGTTCGAAACTCCACGTGACAGCAGTTTACTTTGAAGGAGAAAAGAGACAGCGATCTGAACTAGTTCGTAGCTCGGGTAACCGCTCCATAAAACTGAACATGTTCAAGTGAAGTAGTTCTGCAGCCACTGCAACCGCGACCCTATATGATAAATAATTAACTGGGCATGAGAAATCATTAAAATACTAATTAATTTGAATCTGCATTTATTGTAGTTATTATTGCTTTCATTTCATGTTATTATAACTCAAACTCTTGCTCAGAATATTGTTCCGCGGGAATATAACTTGGCGGATTCACAAGAGAAACACACATTTAAAGATATATCAATGTGTTTGACTTGTAAAGGGAAGTGAACGATATTTAGTTATATGGACAGTATTTTTTGAGAAGTAAAGCATGATTAAATTACCTCATCGACACTTCTTCCGTAGTGATTAAGTGAAAACGAAGAAATAAAAAAATGGCTTCAATGTCGATTATGGTATTATTTTCACACTACATATGTATATTCAGAGTCATATAAGTGCCAAAAAATATGAACATATTTATAAAACAACATGCATCGGTCTAATTTTACCATGGCTTGTATCTTTACTACTTCTAGAAAGTCTTGAAGACTAGCGGGTGGGGCAGCGAGAGGAAAGCATGGTTCGGAAGAAACTATCACAACTTAAATGCACCGCCAAAACGTCGCTGTGAAGTCATTGCACAGGTGCGAGTATTTGCGATTGTTGTTTACACATAACTGGAGCGTGTTTGATGACATTACCACTATTAGAAAGAAACACAATCATCAACAAACAGTCAATGGTTAATTGTACCTCTTATTAAGACCACTTGCAATAATTACACTATGTATTATTCACATGTCGTCAAAATAACGTCTATCTAATGTGCATAGACCATGCGTCTTGTGTGTGTTGAACAGTATTGTTTGATTGAAACCATAAGACCATTTGACGATATAAAATATAAAACTGTTTATATATGTATGTATATACATATATGTATATACATACATATATATGCACACACACACACACACATATATATATACATTCATACACACACACACACACACACACATATATATATATATATATATATATATATATATATATATATATATATATGTGTGTGTGTGTGCATATATATGTATATATATACATATATGTATATATGCATGTATATATGTATATATATGTATCTATGTATGTATATATACATACATAGTTTTGCATGACACCCTTGTGACATATAAAATTTTAACAATGGCGGCAGCCCTAAAGACCTCCTCGGGTGCTGCATGGATTGTATTACTCCATGATAACTACCTGCACCCAGTATCGGGTAACCGAGGGAAAATATCGTGATCTGGAATGATCCTGTTCCCTCTTTATCTCTCGGGGTGGTGCTTGACTTTGAAGCGACATCTTTCCCAGAGGTTGGAGAACAGAGACCCGCCGAGATAATTCGAGAAGTAGGAGGGTGGGGTATATAAGGGGGAGCTGCAGAAGTAGCAAGAGAGTTTTTGCTGGCAGGTGCCTAGTGTGATCTCAAGTGATAGTGACAAGTATTGGATTGCGATGACTGTTCGAGGATGTCCAGCGAGTGGGACCGCAGCAAGTAGTAGGAAGTAGGTGATTCTAGGCCAGAAAGATTCTTCGGTATTATTTCATTTGGTCCATCATTGTGAGTGACTAGTAACCTTTCCATATACAGAGAACTTATGTAGATGTATTTTTCCCCTTTATGTAAACAGTAGTTATTTGTTCTGCTTGACATTTACTGTTAAATCATTATAGACATAGATTTTTGTGTATATACAGTTGTAAATAAATTAGGTTAGCTTTATTTTCTTTATTGTATGAAAGAACTCCATCCCCAACGTACCTAGCCGCAACTTGTAACACTGGGGTCAGAAGTGGGATGGAGGCAATTATTTAAAATTTAATTAAATGTTTTAAATGATGTTAAAATTAAGTGTTAATGGTTAGATATTTAATCAAGTTTGTTAATTTTTATTAGGTAAGAAATTTTAGGTTATAAGTTTATGTTTACAAGAAAAATGGCTATTGAGTTAGAGGGTTTGCGAGCACTAATAGAGGGACTGAGTAGCCAAATAGCTAACCAAATAAGTGGTGTAAATACAAAAATTGAGGATGTTAATGATAATGTAGATAAAAAATAGAAAGTGTTAATGATAATGTAGACAAGATAATATACAGTGTTAATGGGAATGTAGACAAGAAAATAAAACAGTGTTAATGAAAATGTAGACAAGAAAATAGACAGTGTTGATAGGAAAATTGACAGTATTGATGAGAATGTAGACAGAAAGATAGAGGGAATTAGTGAGCTAGTGCATACTAAAATAGAGTACGTGGACAAGAAAATCCAAAATGTTTCCCAAATGGTGGACCTAAAAATTGACAATTTCACTGAATTGGTGGACCATAGAATCGACAGTGTTAATGAAATTGTGGAACAGAAAATCGGAAGTGTGAAAGACGACATGCAGAAAGAGGTGAGTGTCTTAAGGATGGAATGGGAGCAATTTCTACAGCGACAGGCAGGTGGTCAGCCATCGGTGTGTCGGGATAGTGGCTCGACGAAGCCAGAGCTGAGACATCAGAGTAACGATGGAAGGTGCTCCGCAATTGCAGGATCGGTGGTAGGACTACCACAGAACATGAATACAGCTGAGGTTGCCATGCCTGGGGTTGGAAAGGGTATTACAATCATGCCTGCCCCTTATGATGGCCAAACCCCATGGCGTGAATATCAGCACCAATATGAGATTGTAGCAATCCTGAATGGTTGGACAGAAGAGCTGTGTGCCTACTACCTGGCAGCAGTGTTGAGGGGCCCTGCACTCAGTATACTCCAATCTTTGCCTGAACGACATCGCCTGGAGTAATCTACATTAGTCTCTGCCCTGGAGCTGCGCTTCGGGGACCGCTATTTACGACATGCCCACCATGCCCAACTTCGAAGCCGTAGCCAACGACCTGGGGAGTCACTTCAGGAACTTTGGCAAGACATTGTGAGACTAGCCCATCTGTCACTTGAGGGGTGTCCAGAGGAGGCGCGAGATGTGCTTGCCATTGGGTTCTTTGTTGATGACATTGCAGACTTGGAGGTGCGACAAGCAGTAAGCCTGGCAGCGCCTCGTACCATGCAAGATGCTCTAGCCCGTGCACTGGAATTCGAGTCAGCAAGGCAGGTACCAGCGAATTGGCGTATGGTGCGAGCAGCGAAAGTAATATGCGAAGAAAAGGAGTAAATAGCATCGAGATTACACTGAAGGAAATTAAGACATCAATAAGTGTCATTTCCAGCAGAGTTGGCGCTTCGGAACACCGTCCTCGGCCAGGAAAGCGGCCAGAGTGCTGGGAGTGTGGACGACCTGGACACCTGAGAGCTCAGTGTCGGCAGTATCAGCGAAGAAACCAAGACCGAGAGCCAGGTGAGACCAACCGATTAGTTCAAAATTCGGGAAACATGTAAACACCGGTCTTGAGGGGCGATGGTCGGTGACTGCCGGAGGTAAGGCCTCACAATTCCTTCGCGTAAGTTCGGTGAAACAGGAAATTGATGCATTGCTGGTAGAGGGCAGCCTGGATGATGTACCCTGACAGATGGTTATAGATACAGGATCTGGATGTGATAGAGCCATCGGACAGCCCCTGATCATCTCCAGTTGTGTTGGTCAAGAAGAAAGATGGCTCAACAATATTTTGTGTAGATTACCGGCGGCTGAATGATGTGACCAGGAAAGACTCCTACCCACTTCCTCGAATAGATGACACTCTGCATAGCCTGGCTGGATCCCTTGTGTTTCTCAACCTTGGACATGAAAAGTGGTTACTGGCAATGTGAAGTGGCCCCGAAAGATAGAGAGAAGACTGCCTTTTCTGTAAAAGGGAAAGGAACTTGGCAATTCAAGGTCATGCCTTTTGGACTGTGCAATGCTCCAGCAACATTTGAACTACTTATGGAAAGAGTACTACCTTTGGATATTTGTCAGATTTATTTGGATGACATTGCAGTAACAGGGAAGACATTTGATGAACACCTGACACGTTTTGGTTCAGTGTTTCAGAGGATAACAGCAGCTAATTTGAAGCTAGTTTCCAAAAAGTGTAATTTGTTCCAAAGGAAAGTGAACTTTTTGGGACATGTAGTGTCGGCTGAAGGGATAGAAACAGATCCAGAAAAGACGAAAGCAATTAGAGATTAGCCACGTCCAACTGATCGGACTAAAGTAAGAAGTTTCCTTGTGCTGTGTGCATACTATCGGCGTTTTGTTTATGGATTCGCCACAATAGCAAAGCAATTACATAAGTTGACTGGGACTAAAAGAAAATTTTCTGGACCCCCGATTGTGAATACTCATTCAGAAAATTAAAGGAAATTTTGTTTCACCTCCTGTCCTAGGTTATCCTAGTAGTGATGAACAGTTAATTTTAGACACTGATGCGAGCGATGTGGGGATTGGTGCTGTGTTGTGACAGATCCAGGATGGAAAAGAGAGGCTATTAGAGTATTTCAGCAAAGTGTTACATAAGCCTGAGAGAAATTACTGTGTAACTCGCAGGGAGCTCCTGGCAATGGTCAAGTATATTTCACATTTTCACCATTACTTTTACAGAAGGCATTTTATTCTACGAACAGATCATGCATCATTACGTTTGTAACTGAACTTCAAAAACCCAGAAGGACAGATAGCTAGGTGGATGCAACACCTTCAAGAGTATGATTTTTAAATACAGCACAGACCTGGGCGCTTACACAACAATGCTGATTCGCTGTCCAGGAGGCCATGCGAGCCAATGTGTTTTCATTGTGATTGCCAAGAAGGGAAAGCTGGGAAGACACCAACTGCTCGGATAACAAGAATCCAAGAGTTCACAACTGGCAATGAACCTTCTCCATGGAGTGATGAAAAGATTGGCGGAGATCAGAGAAAGGACCCTGCTCTTGGGCCAATACTAGAATGGAAGGAAAAAGGCCAGCGTCCAGAGTGGGCTGATTTATCTGATCAAAGTACTACAACTAAGGCATACTGGGTACAATGGGATTCTCTGTCTCTGAGAAATGGTGTCCTGTACCGGAACTGGGAAAGTGCAGACGACAAAGTAACACACCTACATCTGGTACTCCCAGAAATTAGAGTTCCAGAGGTGCTGAAGGAACTTCATAGTTCAGCAGCTGGAGGACATTTTGGAGTTAATAAGACTCTCAACAAAGTTATATTGCGATACTATTGGCTACATAGCAGGGATGATGTCGAAAGGTGGTGCCGAACATGTGATGCTTGTACAGCTAGAAAGGGACCAAGAACTAGAGGGCGTGGTCATCTTCAGAAGTACATTGTCGGAGCCCCGTTCGAGAGGTTGGCAGTAGATATTTTGGGTCCTTTGCCAGTAACTGAGGAAGAATCGGTACCTATTGGTGGTGCAAGACTACTTCACTAAGTGGCCTGAAGTCATACCAATACCTAACCAAGAGGCTAGCACAGTGGCCGATGCTTTAGTGGTGCATGTATTCTCAAGGTTTGGAGTGCCACTCGAACTTCACTTCGACCAGTGCCGCAACTTTGAAGCCAAGTTATTCCAGGAAGTGACCAAAATTCTGGGAATGAAGAAGACACGGAATACTCCTTTGCATCCTCAGTCGGATGGGATGGTCGAGCGGTTAAACCGTACCTTAGAACAGTATCTGTCCATTTTTGTAGCCGACAACCAAAAGGACTGGGACTCCAAGGTGCCTCTGTTTTTCCTTGCATATCGGTCAGCTATCCATGAAGCCACAAGTGTAACACCTTCGAAGATGCTGTTAGGGCGAGAGCTTCGTCGTCCAAGTGATCTACTGTTTGGGAGGCCAGCAGAAGAACAGCCTGCTTCACCGATGGTGTATGCTGGCTTTGAAATCTTCATATAGCCTATGTTATTACTTGTAATTAATAATGAACATTTAGAATGGGATATAGTTTCTGTACCCAGAGGTCCAGCAGATAGAGTTTGTGGGTACTGTGCTAACCGGGCTAGGAAACACATGTTACACACATACGTTATACCACACGCAAACCTTTTGGATAACACAGAACTGAGTAAATATATCATTTTATTTTAGGTTAATGTGCCACAATTACTATTATATAATAACAAATATTGATAACACAAGTATGTATAGTGATAGTCATCACTAAATATTTTATTCGTAGAACATGATGGAGCACGTATCCTGAAAAGTCAAAAAGTCCAAATTTCCCTAAAACCTTACTTTTCTCTGCGATTCCACAAAAATAACTTTACTCGATGTCCCAAGATATACATTACCCCGATAAACTCACTGAGAAAGCAAAGGGCATTGTGTTCATATATTAATACATCAGTAGTTTACATATTTCTTTTTTAAAATAAATCTTGATGAGTTTTGCATTTTTTAATATTTAACAATTTTACTACATTCATTTACTAATAATGTTAATTCCATAAGGAACCCTCTCGTAACTAAGACACACCCAGTCGATTTCTGCAAAATTCAACCATACACTTTTAAAAGGAAAAATAAACAAAAACATAATCAATTTGCTATATTACTCAATATGGTTATAATACTGTACTTACATGCAAGAGGTTAACATTTCTACCACCCACGAGTCCACTGTTAAAAACTTGGCGGAGAGCATCCGAACCGCTACTCTCTCTTAAAGAAACTGTTGAGCATTTGTGTAGCCATGATATTTTTCTAAATCCTCCCTCCTTGACACATCACCCAACCCACCCACAGACCACCCCACTTACCACAAGTCTTTCCGTCACCATCTCGATAACATTCCCTCACAGCCACCTCTGATAAACCCTAACATACCTTCACAATACATTCTAAAAATTATTTCACAATTATCTATGACAATTTGTTTTATATTGTAACTAGCAGTGCGCCCGATGCTTTGCTTGCGTGTATTACTCAGAGTAAATACCTCTTTGTACGCCAGATAGGTATTTCAATCATCAAGCGTTAGAATGAAAAATATTCTAGGATAGTTAACTCTGCAGCAGAGTAAGTATCTACAGCTGTCCATGTGAAAAGCAGTTTTAAGTTTGTCTCTGCCACAAACAGCGACTTCGCCTGCGCCTTATTGAAGGGGGTAGGCAACAATAGTCACAGCAAAGTTGACGGTGTGGTGTTATTACAGACTGTTAAATGTAAGAGGTTAATCGAATGAAATGCGTAGTTTACGTGGTATTAAGACTGAGCACAACAATTGGTGATGGTGCCTCTGTAGCATATTTGTTTTCAAAACATTTACTTGAAGTTAAGAGGCATTCAAGAGTTTTGGCGGGATGATGTTTCGCTGAAATATAAACGTATCCGATGCCCCAACCTTGAGGATAGTGAGCTAGTATACGCCGGCTGGTGCTGTCGAAGAACTTAAGTAGATTATGGACTGCATAATCCATTTTCACCTCTTTTTAAATTCATCCAAATTGCACTAACTTCATATTCCTTGCAGTTTTTGTGTTTCAGACTTGCACATTTGCACAGCTTTTAATAGAACTTGACCCCAGAACTCACCGAACAATACATCGAGCTACATACAACTGCGCCACATAACGTCAAAATTATTCGTGAAAATTACTCTAAAAAATAAAATAATAATTTCCTAGGCTCATAGAGGTTGTACAACACCGCGTCTTGGTAGAACAGTAGAATGAAACTCCTATATATTTATCTTTGGTCGTGCTTGCTTTCGAATCGTCTGCCTTGAAAGTTCACAAACTAAGTTTTCTTATTAATTAAGTTATTTTATAAAATAAAAAAACTTGCATTAATTTTTATAAATACTTACGTAAACATTATTCTGACTCCACCACCCCCTCAATATCTCTACTGGTTAGGTAAGTATCATCGGCTAATAGAAAACCAATTTTATGCCTTTTCACCCCTTTAGTTGTCGAATTTCAAAAATCTTAGTATCGCACCTTAAATATTTGTTGAAATATCTAAGTGAAGTAAAACCCACAACTATAGCTTATTCAGTCAATGCAAAATTGATAATTAATTAAAAATAACATATAGCCCCTGTACAGTACTAAGAGTTCCAATTTTTTAGAAATTTAAAAAAAAAAATTGCTGGCACTTACCTAACCATTATCGTGAAACAAAAATAAACAGAAAACCTCGATTGGTTTACGTTATATATATATATATATATATATATATATATATATATATATATATATATATATATGTATATAAGATTGATCTGAAACTCATTCTAGGTCTGTTCACCTTTTTAAACTCCTAAAGAGATTGAATTTCGAAAAATCATTTAATCACATTTTAAACTACTTTGCTGTTGTCTCTTGAACGTGAAAAACATGACAATAGCCCGCTGAGTTCAAGATATATTGTCAATTAACTAAAACCATATTTCATCACTTTTTGCCCCTATTCACCTCTTTTGGTGAAGAATTTCGTGAGATTACTTTTAAGGTGTTTGGATAAACATCAATCTTAAACAAAAATCACGTCCCTATATAAAAGATCAATGTGGTCGATATATATCGAGTGTGATTCGATAGATATAGAAGAATAGTCGAAAACACATATCACGTATTTTCACCGCTGTAATTATCGAAATTCGGAGCGTCTTGGGTTCTGTCATATTCATTTGTATACGTAATAAATTGAAGTAAAAATTACGAGGATGATCAACTGTGTTTCAGTGATATAGACGATTCATAACAAACTTATTTGGCGCCTTTTTAATGTTTGCGGGTCGAATTTAAAAAAAATTCTAAAACTGTTATCTGAGTAACATTTTGAAGTGATAACCAACTCTCTATCGCGAAAGATTCGATAGATATCGATAGTTCATAAGAAACACGTGTAAGGAATTTTCTCCTCCTTAAATGATGAGTTTGGAAAAAATTATGAAATTGGCTAATGTGCATTTCTACGTGTGTCCCATTAAAGTAAAAATCACGATGATAAGCCGTCGGAGTCGAGCTCTATCGACGTTACTTCGGAAATACCTGTCACTACTTTTCACCGCCTTAGAGATCGAATTTCAAAAAAATTACTTCAAAGTGCTAGCCTACGACCTGAGGGGAAACCACACAAACATTTTCACGATTCAAGGTCTAGTGGTTTGAGCAGCAATTTGATATGTCAGTCAATCAGCCACTCTATAATTTTTTTCTTTTATGTATAGAGACTAGCAGTGCGCCCGCGGCTTTGCTAGCATGTGACACTCACAGCAGATTATATTTGCTTTAATTGAAAACCTCTTTGTACGCCATATAGGCAGTTCAGTCATCAGGTGTAGGAATGACAAAACCGCTAGTTGAGTTAACTCTGCAGCAGAATAAGTAGCTATAGCTGTCCACGCGAGAATCAGTCGTAATTAAGTTTGTCCCTGCCACTGAAAGCGACTTCTGCTGGACCTTATATATAATCACAGCAAAGTTAACGTTGTGAAGTATTTACAGACTTCTAATTGTATGAGGGTTATCGAATGAAATTCGTAGTTTACGTGATATGAAGATTGATTTCCCCCGAGCATAACCATTGGTGCGATAGTGGTCTGAATAACGTACTTGTTTTTCAAAACCTTCACTTGAAGTTAGGTGTCATTATTAGGTAGTTTTTGCGGGATAATGTTTTGCAGAATTATAAACATATTTGGTGCCCCAACCTTGAGGTTAGTGAGGTGGTATATGTGGGATGACACTGTCGAAGAACTTTAGTGGATAGTGGACACGTAATATATTTTTACCACTTTTGAACGACTTCATATAATTGCACTGATATTATTTTGTCTTGCATTAATTTTTGTGTAAGATGCACATCTGCAAAGTTTTAATGGAATTTGAGCCAAGAACCTTTGGAACAGTAGACAAGGACTACAAACAACAACGCAATATAATGTTGAAATAATTAATGAAACTAAATTTAAAAATAAAATACTACTTTCCTAGGCTCGTAGACGTAGTACAACAATACGTATCGCTAGAACTGTAGGACGAAACTTCTTCATAATTTTTTTTTTATTGCTTGTCGTGCTTGTTTTCGGGTCGTCTACCTAGAAAGTGAAGAAACTAAGTTTTCTTCTTAATAATACAAATATTTTATAATGTAAAAACTTGCATTACTTTTTTCAAATACTTAAGTAAGCATTATTTTAACGCCAAAACCACCTGAATATCTCTACTGGTAGATAAGTATCATGCTGATAGAAAACAAATTTTATGACTTTTCACCCCTTTAGGTGTCAAATTTCGAAAAATCCTAATTTCACACTCTAAATATTTGTTCAAGTATTCAAGTGAAATGATCATCACGACGCTATCTAGTTCAGTCGAAGCAAAATCGATCATTCATTATAAATCACAAGTAACCCCTGTACAGTACAGGGAGTTCGAATTTTTAAAAATCTTAAAACCATTTTGCGGCCACTTACCAAATCATCATCCAGAAGAAAGAACAAACTGAATATCTCGATGGGTTCAATTTATATGGAAGATTTACCTGAAACCCATTCCAGGTCTTTTCATTACCTAACAGAATGAATTCCTAAAAAACCCTTGACTCGCATTTTAGACTACTATATTGATGTCTCTTAAACATGAAAAACACGAAACTACCCTGCTGGGTTCAAGATACATCGACAATTAATTGAAAACACATTTCACCGCTTTTTACCCCTTTTCACCTCGTTAGGCGGCGAATTTCGAAAGCTCGTGAAATTACTTTTCAGGTATTTAAGTAAGCATCAATCTTAAACAACAGTCACGTCGCTACATAAAAATCAATGGGATCGATATACATTGTTTGCGAATCTAAAATACATTATACCCTTTTATAACCTCCATAAGGCCAAATTCGTAAAATATATTTTAATGGCAATTGGAATATTTACAAAAGTATCAATCTAAAGAAAAAACACTACGATATCTCGATTAGTTCTATAGATACGGAGAAATAATCGAAAACATATTCTACGTATTTTCACCACCTTAATTAAAGAATTTAGAAACGCTTTGAAGTCCTGTCATAGTCATTTGTATACATAACCAATTAATATAAAAATCAGGACTATAGCCAGTTGTGTTTCAAAGCTATAGATGATTAATAAAAAAACACATTTTGCCCCTTTTTACTGCTTGGGGGTTGAAATACAAAAAATCCTAAATTTACTTTTTTGATATTTACATAAGCAAATTTTGATACGATTACCAACTCTTTATCATGAAGGATTCGATAGGTATCCATAGTTAATCGAAAGCACCTTTCAGGTCATTTCACCTCCTTAAATGTTGAATTTTGAAATTTCCTTACATTGGCTACTATGCATTATTATGTTTGTGATATTAAAGTAAAAATTACGAAGATAAGCCTTTCGGGTTCGAGCTCTATCGAAGTTCCTTCGGAAATAAATTTCACCACTTTTCACCCCCTTTAAAGATCGAGTTTCGAAAACAAATTCCTCCTTAGTGCTCGCCTACGAACTGAGGGGAATCGACACAAAAAATATCACGAATCTAGGTTCAGTGCCTTAAGTTGCAGTTTGATATGTCAATTAGTGTTCATTTATGTATACACACTTATATATAAATTGATTCAGAAAAATGTTTACGAAAATATGAAAAATAATTATCTTAGTTCTTATACTGAGGAAAATCTGTCAAATATGGAAGTGGGAGGAGGCGAAGTCTGTGTAAACATTTCAAAGCAGAATCTCCGAAAAAGCAAGTACCACCTTAGAGAAGTAATTTATAGTGATATTAACGTATGCAATTATATCGCTACGTATGGTTGTACAACGCTAGTGCCCAGTGACTGAACATTTCATTTATTTTCAATGAACTTTTGACAGTACTTATTGAGGGCACTGTCATCAATGGTCTTACTCGAGGTAAATGAATCTTGAAACCACGTGTACTACTTATACCATCCAAACACGCTTTCATATTCAAGATCAATTTTGATATGACTACAACTAAGGCCACGGACAGGAGTAGTATCGAAAATAGAGTTCTGGGATAGCAGGATATGGGAGGGGATTCGGGAATTCGCGGCCGCCATGTTGGATTATCTCATCACCGCCACATTGGATCAAGCCGCCATGTTGGATTTGGTCATCTGCTCCATCTTTGATGATGTCACATTCAAAATTTTTCAGTTTCCCAAAATACAAAAATTTTCAAAAATAATTTTAAGTCCATCCACAATCTTAGAATAATTTTCCCGAAAAATTTCAACAGTCGTTTGTTTACATGTCCTGGAGCTCGTTATATTTAACTTACTAAGGGCCGGTTTTACCACCTTCGGCTAAACTTCAAGTCAGTTTTAGCTGGAAGTTAAATCGAAAATTTGGTTTTACCACCTCTGGCTAACGTGTGACTGACACTTTAACCTGTGGCTATCTTAACAGGCAGATGAAGCAGTGGTTATGTAGTTGGCTGGAGGTTAAATACGTACGTCACAGTTTCGTTCAAGTGAAGTAGCGAGTAATGGCGGTCTATGGTGTTATTGAAGTCGTTAGATTTATACGTTATACGGACTTACAGTTTGTGAAAATGGCAGGTGGAAGCATTGTAAAACTGTGTACTGTAGTGGAATTCTTCGGCAACGAAAGAAAACTGATTTAAAAGGGTGAAAACGCCTCGCGTCGAGCCGTGTACGATTCATGGTACACAGCCCTAAAAACGTTGTGTTTGATGAC